>JACFYI010003050.1:119914-157194 GCA_014898755.1 Handroanthus guayacan | reverse complement strand
GTACCGTCCCGGATCGTGGGTGGGGCACCTACCGCGGTCCGGGGCGTTACAGAAAGAAAGAAAGAAAGAAAAGAAACAACACCTAATAATGCAACAAAGGCAAGTGCAACTCACTCCCTCTGTCAAAAGGCTTTTTAGCTCAATTTATGGGTATTCAAGGGGATTTATGCTAATTAAAATTTTTTAGGGAAGTAACTGCCAATTAAGAAAAATACAAGGGGGTTAAATGTATTTTGTTCAAATATAAACAAATGCCATCTTAGTTTCTGCAATTATACAATTAATATAAGTTAATGGAGTAGTAAACACTTACACCCCAATTAACACAGTTTGCAATTTTTCTTCCAAGATTATTTGTCGTCCAAGCTAGTCAATTGTGAAACTTGTTTTGCATCTATATTTTT
This sequence comes from Handroanthus guayacan, assembly GCA_014898755.1. NCBI lineage: Eukaryota > Viridiplantae > Streptophyta > Magnoliopsida > Lamiales > Bignoniaceae > Handroanthus > Handroanthus guayacan. Next base: position 156,790 of record JACFYI010003050.1, on the reverse strand, counting down.
CTCTATTAAAATTGGTCAAAATTAATTTTAATAACAAATGAAAAATATTATTCTTGTGAATTTGAGTTGTTTACAAGATATTTGACCTCCTAGGGTCGAATATGAAAGTAATTGGTGAATATGGCAAATGACAGTAAAATTAATATTCCGAATTGAGGTCGTGGGTACTTGTACAGTAAAAGCTAATTGCTATAGTCAAGATGATGTAAATAATGACAAAAGGTTTTTTTATGATACACATTTAGTACAATCCATGCAAGACACGTGGCATAATCTTGGGGGTGGTGTCAGAATCCAATTAACACTTGGATCTTTGGGCCACATAAGTGGGTGGGGTAGAGTAATCGGGTCGTGATCTGAATAAAAGTGTGTGAATCTTGATGGTAATACTATTATTTGGTATTTGACGAGGGTATTTCTGGTGTTTTAGTTAATAATGTTTATTTTCCCTCATTAAAAGAAAAAAGGGGAATGAAAACTAGAGATAGTAACTGGAGTCAATATAGCACTCTAGGGCTAAATTTGAGATAAGAAAGTATGATAAAGTAGTACAAACTAAGGACTAAGCAGCATAAAGATAATTTGGTCCAGCAAGTTCGAATTGGAAATTGTAACAATAAGAAATTGCAACGCAGGGGCCTTTTGGGTACATTTTGAAGTTAAGGGGGTAAATGTAACAATGTGCATACTTCCATTGTGAAAAACTAAAAATATATAACTTAAGATATAAATTATTAAAAATTAGACTTAACTCTATTGGCAAATATACCTTAAATTCTTCGCTCTTCTTCCTCTTGAAATTATGCTTGAGTGTTATTGCACTGATATTCTTGTGAAAGAATGGCAATGTTTTGAAAATGGATTGGACATGAAATTGGTATCCTTATTGATTACTGGTTTGACTTCAACCAACTTAACTACTGCACTATCAGAATAGCAGAATAATTACATTTAACTATATCTGATTTATATTATATTATTAACATATATAATAATATATTATTTAATTATTATTATTAATATATATAATAGTACACCTTATTAATATATATATATACATATTATAAATAATATATAAGTAATATATATTAAATATATTTATATACAAATATAAATGCAAAATATATATACATGCGCATGCATATCATGACACATAACATACATGCATATTTGCATATGTGTGTGTGCGCGCGCGCGTGCATTAATGGTGCATAGAACTATAATAAATGTAGTTCGAGATACAACAAAAACAAAAAATATCCAAGTGCACCTTTAAGAAAAATAGTTTCGAAGAAGTTGCACTTTACAAAAACCTGACACCCTCCAAATACATGATAATTTGGGAATTTTTTTATAAAAACAATTATTTATATAAAAAATGCCCATGTTATTTTTAATATGATTCCATTTCACAACTAGATAACTATAAATGTATAATTTAATTCAATGAGTAAACAAAACCTAACTAAAAAAGAAGGCCTGAGGGAAGCCATACAATTTTGAAGACCAAAAGTATGCTTATATATTCATCACATTTGTATAAAAAAAATCGTTTCTTTTCTTTTCTGCTCCCATACATATTATATTGTTATCTATATATAAATTTCAAATCCACATAAAATACCTACTTATTTAGACATAATCAAGATCTATCAAATCCATACTATATATAAAGACCATTAAACTTTTAGGTGGTTATTTTGGTATGTTTCGAAACTCATTCATCCCATTGTGCAAATCGGGTTAAGGATCTTTGGAATAGCTTTAATGGAGCGCTTGATCATAAACTCAAGGGATGCCGAGATGCTTTACATACATGGTACAAAGCTGAATTTGGTTCGATTAAAACTCAAATACAGCACCATAAAGAGGCTATACACTATGGGCCACCAAACGGAAGCCAATCGTGTACAGTTGAAAGGTCTATAGATGGAATTGGACAAATTGTATGTGGATGAGGAGATTTACTGGCGTCAGCAAAGTAGAATTCAGTGGCTCAGCGAAGGTGATAAGAACACTAAACTTTTCCATAATAAAGCCTCCACACGAAAATAAACTAATACTATTAATGGGTTGATGGAGAATGACGGGGTATGGAAGGAAAATACAAAGGATGCTGAACGAATTGTTCAGTCTTATTTTTTGGAGATTTTCTCTTCCTCAGAGCCTTCAAGGGATAACCTCGAACGAGTACTTAGTGCGGTCCCAGTGCATGTTATGGGTGAGATGAATGACCAATTGCTACAACTATATACTCAGGATGAGGTAACATTCACACTTAAACAAATGTTCCCTACTAAAGCTCCAGGTCCCGATGGTATGCCAGTTTTATTTTACCAAAAATACTGGCATATTGTTGGACAGGATATAACTACTTTTGTACATAATTTTCTAAATAATGGTGTTCTGCCCAGTGGCTTAACCCGTACTCACATTTTTTTTCTCTCTAAAACATATCATCCTCGCATTATGTCCCAATTTCGCCCCATAAGCTTAAGTAATGTTTGCTTCAAAATCAGCACTGAAATGATAACTAATCGCTTAAAGCCCTTTTTTCACACATTTATCCCTCCCAACCAATCAGCTTTTGTGCCAAAACGACTTATTATGATATAACACTTTGGTTGCTTGTGAATTAAACCATTTTATCAAACATAAAACCAGTGGGAAAAAAAACTATATGGCAGCAAAACTCGACATGAGTAAAGCGTACGATCGTGTCGAATGGGATTTTCTGTGTGGGATCCTTTTTCATTTTGGTTTTGCTACTTCTTTGTTAATCTCATCATGCTATGTATTACATCTGTTTCTTATTCATTCCTACTAAATGGTTCTCTTTTCGATTTTCTTGCTCCTAAGCGGGGACTCCGGCAAGGGGACCCTTTATCTCCTTACCTTTTCTTGTTTGTTACAGAAACTCTCATCTCATTGCTCACATGCGAGGAGGAAGGAGGTAGTATCGTGGGTGTTGCTATTTCATGTTCTGCCCCTCAAATTTCTAATCTATTTTTTGCAGACGACACTTTTATCTTTTGGGAAGCAAGCCTATATTCCACAAGCACAATTAAGGAGGTCTTGGAAATCAATGGCAGTGCATCTAATCATCAAATTAATGGGGAGAAATCTCATGTCGTCCTTCGTTGAAATGTGAATCTGGACGATTGTGCAATTATTATTGGCATTCTCAAATTTCAACTTGTGGATCATCATGCTATTTATCTTGGAGCTCTAGCCAAGGTAGGGCAAAGCAAAAGGGCACTTTTTGATTATATTAGAGAAAGGGTCAGGTGTAAAGTTAATGGATGGGGAGAAAAAAAGCTCTCAATGGTGGGACGGGAAGTGCTCATCAAAGCCATTCTTCAATCTATTCCTACCTATGTTATGAGCACTTTTCATCCTCCTAAAACATTGCTTGATGAGATTGATAGGTTAATTAAAAGATTTTGGTGGAGTGCGACCAATGATAGGAAAATTGCCTGGAAAAAGTGGAAATTGTTGTGTTATTCAAAGCAATCCGGCGGTTTGGGATTTCAAGAACTAAGAAGTTTTAATCTTGCACCTTTAGCCAAATAGGGATAGAGATTAATTTCGAATTCAACATCTCTTGTCAAGCAACTCCTGAAGGCACGTTATTTCCCTAAATGTGACTTTTTGGACTCCAAAATGGGTTTTCGTCCTAGTGATATGTGGTGGGGATTACAAGTGGCGAAATATTATCTTGCTAAGGAGTGCGTTGGAAGCTTGGTAATGGCAAACTAATCAATCTTTGGCGCGATCCTTGCATTCTGGATAGGAATAGATGAGTAATTACCAGACCATATGAAGGAGATTGTGAACTAAAGGTATGTGATCGCATCAATTTGGATACACAGTCATGGGATAAAGCTAAAATCTATGAACACGTATGGGCGGTTGATGCCAAATGCATTTTGCAAATTCACTTGGACTCAACACTCCAAAACGATAGTAGAATCTAGGGTTTTTCAAAGCGTGGGAATGCTACGATTCGAAGTTGTTACCATTTCATTTGTGAAGTACAAGATTGTGAAGCATGTGTGGAAAGTAGCAACGGCAACTAGCGTTTCATTTGCCAGTCAGTGGTCCCCAACAAAGTTCGTTATTTTTTGTGGCAAGTGGAGTAGAGCATCTTGCCCACAGCCCACGCTTTCCACAAAAGACAGATTCTGTTAAGACCTTCTAGCACGGTCTGTGGTAGTGAGGAGGAAACGATAGAACATGCTCTTACCAAATACGTTATAGCCAAAGATACATAGTCCCTTGTAACGCCCTAGGACCCAGAACATTCGTCCCTAGGCCAAAAACACTACCTATGGACAGGTGAACCTCTAGCGAGAGAACATAAATACGAGGAAAATAACAATACAAGCATACTATCATATAAACATATGCATAATACCTCCATATCCAATACAAACCAAATTGTCTCAAGCTAAAGATAACATTTACAAATTCCTCAACATACTAGAAGTTCTAATGGCTATAAGCCATACACACAATATCATTTGCACAATACCAACATTCTGAAACCAAAACAAAAGAGTATAATTTCAAGCCAACAAAGCTCGAGAAGTTTAATTCCTTACATATGGCAATATATTCAAATGAGTCCACTGACTTAGCAAGAATTATTGCTAGGAATGGTAAAGGAACAAGTCGAATCAACAAATCTAGTACAGAGAGCAAATGAGGGTAATAAATGAGTTAAAATATGCAATATAATTGTGATAATTCCAATAATCAAATGGAAACAGATAACTCATGCAAGAGCTCAAAATCAAGTGGCGGATCTGTCATCCTTATAACTTCAAATTAAACACATAATCCTTATTCTCCACAAGCTCCACACTCGAGTGGCCACTCAGAGGTGGGTGACCCGATCAAATGGTGTGACAAATGTCGATGTATCACATGTCACAGACTAGTCCTTGGAAAACTTACCTCCAGGCTTTTGCGAAACTATCTAAACTAGTAGAAAGCCCTCTAAGGGATCAGCCGTCAACCCGATGCCGCCCAGCGTCCCTCCTGAGACTTTCCAAGGGCATATCAAACGAGCATACAAAAGGGTTCGAGGGCAATAATAATCGTTCGAATTAAAATTTTCAAAGTTCAAACAAAGTTCGGACATTATCAATGAATTTGGTTTGAATTTTGGACACGTAAAATAAATATTTGGATTTAGAATAGCTTATCAGAGTGATATATGGACATATAAAGGAAAAAAAGATCAAAATTACACTTAAAAGTGTTTCGAAGTGAGCGCAACTACACTCGAAATTCGGCACGAAAACACCTGTGGGGCCCGGGGCTACCACCCCAGGCACTACCTACGCCCATTTTTTTTTTTTTTATAATTTTAGTGATATAGCAGAAGACTAACTTTCATAAAAGCAAGATTACTTTGTCTAACATTTTTCAAGATTTTTAAGGATTAAAGTTTGGAAGAAACTTTGTAAAAACTCCAATTTTTGTATTTATAAGTTTTCAAAAGGGTTAGGTCTTTATTTGTCCAAGATCTCAACTCCAATAATCTTCTAAGTTGACCAAGGGTTCAAGAGCACACAACAAAGGTAAGGATGATACAAGTTATAGTGTCCCGAAATTCTTCCAAGCATGGGATTTCTCATAATATTTCAATCAATAAAATCACCAAATTCAACAAGGAAATGAGCAAGATAAGAACTCATTCAATAGGATGGAAATCAAAGGAAGAAGATAGTCATAATCCTTATCTTAGGGTTTCAAGCTTGAATTCCTTAAGCTTAACAAGGTGGTTGATTTAATACTCTTAAAGCTTGGTTCACGTAAATTCAAGATTCATTAGATATCCTGCTATATCATCATTAAATCTTAACATTAAAACTTAAGCTAAACCTTATCATAACTTGCCCTAATTCTTCCACTTGGTCTTTAAGCTTTATACTTGAAAATACTATGGAATCTTTAAGGAATATGTATATTATGATATTTATAGAAAAAGGTGTATATATTTGTATACAAAGATGAAGATAGATAGCAATGGGAGAGAGAATTTTAGATATGTTTGTGAGCAGAAGATGAAGTGTTTGTCTTGCAAAACTTAGGCTATACTTAAAGAACAAGTTTTGAGATCAAATTGCCATTTTCAATTTCTTTGTGCAAGGTGGTTAATAGGCAATTGGCATAATGATGGTTTAAACTTGGAAGAGAATTAATTGGATTATGAAACATAAATATCCAAGGGATTAGAGGGGGTGTGGCCGAGCTTATGCTTATGTATGCATGTGTGTATATATTTTGTTTGTGTAGTGTATAATTGTGTAATGGGCTAGGTTTTAATATGATTTTGGCTTAAATCTTAGGCCAAAGATTGCCCTAAAATTTTTCTTTTTGGCCAAAATAATGCATAAGATAATTTTCGATGCAAGAAAATTTTTTTGAAAGCAGTAAAATATTTTTTATTGTGAGAAAAATCTCAAAACATCGAAAAAATGTCTACCGATTAAAAGCAAGGATTTGAAAATTTAATTAGAAAAATTCTCAGGTTGTTACACTCTCCCCTCCTAAAAAGAATTCAGTCCCCAGATTCGTACCTTTATCAAACAACTGAGGTTATTTCTCACGCATCTCATCCTCACGTTCCCAAATGGCCTCTTCGACCTTTTCATTTCTTCAAAGAACTTTGACTTAGGATATCCTACGATTCCTAAGTTCACGAACTTGGTAATCTAGGATATGGACGGGTTGTTTTATATACGTGAGATCGCTTTGAATAGGCATATCAATGTGCTCGATAACATGTGAAAGATTTAGGTGATATTTCCATAGTTCGGATACATGGAAGACATTATAAATTCCTGTGTTATTTGACAGAAGATCCAATCCGTACGCTACTGGACCAATACGCTTGATGATCTTGAAAGGTCCTGCATATCTCGAAGTTAACTTTTCCCTCTTTCCCATCCTCTATATTCCCATTTGTGAAGCAAGTTTCAGAAATACTTAATCCCCGACATTAAACTCCACATCCTTCCTTCATTTATCCGCATAACTTTTCTGATGATCCTAGGCCATCTTCATATTCCTTTTAATGATCTGAATTTATCAATTGCTTCTTGTATTATCTCATGTCTCAATTCATCTCTTCCCTCTCTTGAGGTACTCTTCAGTTCATTTAAGTTTCAATGCAGAGGCGATCTACATTTTCTTCCATGCAAAGCTTCATAGAGGATCATTTGCATTGAAGCTTGATAATTGTTGTTATTGGCAAATTCTACTAAAAGTAAGTGTCTATCCCAATTTCCAAGAAAGTTTAAAATACAAGCTCGCAACATATCCTCCAATATCTGAATCACCCTTTCTGATTACCCATCAGTTTGAGGATGAGCTACTATATCGAACAACAGCTTAATCCCCAAATGTTCTTGCAAGCTCCTCGACAACTTCGTTGTAAACTTTGGATCTCTATCGGAGACAATGCTTTGAGGTATTCTATATAATCGAATCATCTCCTTGATATAAATATCAACAAATTTCTCAACATTGTATTGGGTTTTGGCAGGCAAAAAATGTGCACACTTCGTGAGCCTATCAAATACAGCCCAAATACTGTCACATCCTCCTCTTGCAACACATAGACCAACCATGAAATCAATGGTGATCTGATCCCATTTTCAACTTGGAATCGGAAGTGGCTGTAACTTTTCAGAAGGTCTTTAGTGTTCTGTTTTCACAAGTTGACAAGTCAAGTATTTCTGAATATATTCACTTATGTCGCTTTTCTTGCTATCCCATCAAATTTTCTGTTTCAAATCTCTGTACATCTTCATTCCTCCAGGATATATCAAGTACTTATTTTGATGGGCTGCTGTCAACACCTTTTCACGCATTTTCGCAGGAACACATACCCTGTCTTTGAAGCATAGTAGTCCCTCTACATTTATCCTGAATTCAGATTCTGTTGGCACACTCATTGAGGATTTAAGCTTCTGTATCCATTCGTTTTCCTCTTGAGCTTTTAAGATCTCTTTGTACAATCTAGGATGTATACTTATGTTTGCTAGCCTTTCTTTTCAACTCAGGGCATCAACGATAATGTTTGCTCTACCCTAATGGTAAGCGATGGTGAAATCATAATCCTCCAAAAATTTCATCCATCATCATTGTCTCAAGTTCAAATTCTTCTGGCTGGAAATATATTTAAGGCTCTGGTGATCCATATAAACCTCCACTTTGGCACCGTACAAGTAATGGCACCACTTGGCCAAAATAAAAACTATCGCCGCAAATTCTAGATCATGAGTGGGATAGTTCTGCTCGTAATTTTTCAACTTTCTCTAGGCATACGCAATTAGTCGTCCTTTCTGCATCAACACACAGCCTAGACCTTCCTTTGAAGTGTCTGTATACTTCGTAAATTCTTTTGACCCATCGGGTAATGGGAGTATTAGAGTTGTAGTTAATCTTTTCTTCAATTCCAAGAAGCTCTCTTCGCACTTCTGGTTCCATTCAAATCATTGATCTTTAAAGGTCAATTGGGTGAGAGAACCAACTATCCTGAAAAAGTTTTGAATGAATTTTTTATAATACCCCACTAATCCTAGGAAGCTTCTCACCTCGGTAACCATTTTCGATCTTTTCCAATTTTAGTACCGCTTCTACTTTATTCGGATCAACTTCAAGACCGTTCTGGGATATTATATATCCTAAGAAGGTTACGCTACTTAACCAAAATTCACAATTGCTGAATTTGGCATACAACTTATGCTTTTTAAGAGTCTGAAGAACGATCCGCAAATGTTCTTCGTATTCCTTCTCTAACTTAGAGCACACCAAAATATCATCAATGACGATTACCACAAAGCAATCAAGATATGGACGAAAGACTCGATTCATCAAATTCATGAATACTACAAGAGCATTTGTCAATCCAAACAGCATTACAACAAACTCAAAATGTCCATATCATGAGTTGAATGCAGTCTTGGGAATGTTCGCTTCCCGTATCTTCAATTGGTAGTACCCTTGACATAAGTCCAATTTTGAATATACCACAGATCCCTAAAGGTGATCAAACAGTTCGTCAATGTGGAGTAGTGGATATTTATTTTTTATGGTCACTTTATTTAATTTCCTATAATTGATACATATTCTTAGTGACCCATTATTTTTCTTTATGAACAGAACCGAAGCTCCCCAAGGGGACGAGCTTGGTCTTGTAAAGTTCTTATCCAGTAATTCTTGTGGTTGCTCCTTTAATTCTTTCAACTCTACTAGTGCTATTCTGTAAGGGGTTTTCGAGAATGGTGCTACCCCAGGGAAAGTTTCAATCACAAACTCAATTTCTCTATCTGGGGGTAGTGAATCTAGCTCCTCCAGAAACACTTCTGGAAATTCTCTGACTCCCTTCATATCCTCCAACTTCATGGTATCATGCGGTTTATTAATTAGATAAACCAGAAATCATTGTCCTCCCTTTCTTATAATTCTTCTGGCCTTTATTACAGAAATAGTAGTAATTTTACTGTTCTTGGGATTATTGTTAGTACAAACCCCAACTCCTATTCCCAACTTTACTGTTTTAGCAAAACAGTCTATCACAGCCTGATGCTAGGATAACCAATCTATTCCTAGGATGAGATCATAATTTTGAATTGGTAATTCGATGAGATGAGCAACAAATTCTTGATTCTCTATGCCTATAGGGCAATTAGGGTATCTAACGCAAGTCTCGTAACATCCTCTCACAGGAGTATGGACCTCATAAAGAGTTTTCATGTTCTCTGAGGTCAACTTTATTCACTTAGCACACGCAACATATATAAAAGAGTGTGTAGCACCCGGATCAAACAAAGTTTTGCACAAAAAGTTCTGAATTATGATGCTACCTTGTACTACTTATGTAGGATCCACTCCTTCCTCATCTGTCATAGGCCCTTAGCTTGATCTGTTGGCGTCTAGCCGCATTCTGCTGCAATTAGTTCTGTATTCCAATACCTGCGTCATTGCAGCTCTTTGGACAATCCTTTGCAAAGTGTTCGGAACTCCCACAAACTACGCATCATCCATGTTTCTTCCAACATCTATCCTCAGTGTGGGAGGTGCCTCCACATAAATTGCAACTTCTTTTCTTGACTGTTGCTGGAGCCTTTCCTTTCGCAGCTAATGAGCTTCTGGCCATCATTTTCGATTTCTTCCCAAAGAAATCCTTCTTCCCTTTATCTTGGTCAGGTTTACCCGGTTATCCCCCCTTTCTCTTATCATCAATCTTTTGGAGTTCTTGAAACTCCACTTCTAGTCCCATCTCTCTCTCTATACTGCTCCATCATAACTGGAGGGATTGTAGATAGCCAATACTCGCCTCAACTCAGGCTTCAATCCCTCAACGAATCTTTTCATTCTCCTCCTTTCATTACCCAGGACATGTGGAGCGTACTAAATCAACTTATTGTACTCCGCCTCATACATCGCTATTAACAAGAATCCTTGGATCAGATTCATAAATTCTTTCTCTCTTATATCCCTAACTACTAGAAGGAAGCATTTCTTTGTGAATTCGGCCCTGAACTCATCCCAACTCCACTCAATCTCTTCTTTGACCCACCTTTACTCCACAAGACGCCACTAATTATGTGCCACCTCATCCAAGAGGAAACTAACACATCTCACTTATTGTTCTTCTGTATAGTTGAGCACTCAGAAGATTTTCTCAATTTCACTTAGCCAATACTCGGCTTTCCTATCATTGGGTTCTTCCTTGAACCTCGGTGGACTAAATCTCAGAAATTAAGATAATAACGTATCCTTGGAGTTTTCTTCATTCTCACACAATTGATTTTCCGGTTGTCGGCCCTAATTCACAAGTTGTTGTAATAGGGTGAAATGTGGATCTACTACCATTTCATCTTTTGGAGTGGGTGTTTGTTCACATGGTTCATCTCTTGGTGCATTATTTTCCACATTAGTTGGGGTCTTCGGTGTAGGGATTTTCTCAAACAACACTCGCCTCAGTCTATCCCACTTTCTAGGGGGTTCAGTGTTCGAGGTACTTTCTCGCGTTGCCATAATAATCTAAAATCGACAAACAAATTTTGCTTAGCATCATTTGATTATCCATTTTTGTCACAAAAGAACAAGAACATCATAACACATCAAATGTAATATCAAAGTTGGCTAAGCAATATGGCAAAAGTTGCATACTTCATTCATTCAAAAGTGATCATATCACTTAATACAAAATGTGGTTACATGACCATCTACTCTAACTAACAAAAGAGATGGTAACATAATCACTATTGTACCATATCAACTTTCTATCTCATTTTCTAACCATACATACCAAACTAAGGTTAGGAAATCTAAAACTTACATATTATACACACTATCTATATGTACATATATACATGTATATATACAATTTCCAATTTGTGTCTCCCACTGTCAACCCCGATGGTCTGGATCCTCTTCTAGCTCTTCTTCCTCCTCATTCTCTTCTCCGTCAATCCTTCCATCATTACCTCTAATACCAACAACATCAACACCAACATCACCACCAACCTCACTACCCGCAATACCATCACCAACAATAGCATCACTCTAACCGTTTCAAGCAGACCAAACTCCTCACTCAAGTCAAATCCTCGAAGCCCTCGAGATGTCTCTCAAACCACTCAAACTCCTCATCTGTTATGTACACCTGGGTAGGAGACGGTAGAGGGATAGTCCTCATATGTGCTGTTCGTCAGAATCTCCTCCGACTACTTCCTTCCCTTCTTGGTGCACCGGATGCTCCAGCTCCATCGATCAGATTTCTACTAGGTACTATGGGAAAATGCGTCACATCTATAATCATTTCATGGCCTTGTGAGCCTTTGACACATATATCTTTTTCCCAAACAAAGATGGCATCCATGGCTCATCTGGCCTCTCGAATCTCGAGATATACTCGCCTCTAGCATAGTCCTGTGCCACCCACGCCATGCCAAACAAGGTATCCGATGCCTATTTGAAGGCATCCTCAAACTGGGAAACTAACCTCTAGGCTTCCACAAAACTATCTAAATGACTAGGAAGTCCTCCAAGGGACTAGTCGTCGGCCTGCTGCCGCCCAGTGTCGCTCCTAAGACTTCCAAAGAGCCCATCAAATAAACACACAAAAGGTTTCGAGGGTAATAATAATCGTCCAAATTAAAAGTTTCAAAGTTCAAACGAAGTTTGGATATTATCAATCAATTTAGTTCGAATTTTGGACACGTAAAATAAATATTTGGTTTTAGAGTAGCTTATTGGAGTGATTTATAGACATATAAAGGCAAAAAGATCAAAATTATACTTAAAAGTATTTTGAAGTGAAGGTGACTGCGCTTGAAAATGGGCACAAACATGCCAAATTTTTTCTTTTTTTTTTTAATTTTAGTGATATAGCAGAAGACTAATTTTCATAAAAACAAGATTACTTTGTTCATCATTTTTCAAGATTTTTAAGAATTAAAGTTTGGAAGAAACTTTGCAAAAACTCCAATTTTTGTGTTCATGAGTTTGCAAAAGGGTTATGTCTTTATTTGTCCAAGATCTCAACTCCAATAATCTTTCAAGCTAATCAAGGGTTCAAGGGCACACAACAAGAGTGAGGATCATACAAGTTATAGTGTCCCAAAATTCTTCCAAGTAAGGGATTTCTCATAATATTTCAATCAACAAAATCACCAAATTCAACAAGGAAATGAGCAAGATAAGAACTTATTCAGTAGGATGGAAATCAAAGGAAGAAGATAGACATAATCCTTACCTTAGGATTTCAATCTTGAATTCCTTAAGCTTAACAAGGTGGTTGATTCAAAATTCTTAGAGCTTGGTTCACCTAAATTCAAAATTCATTAGATATCATGCTATATCATCATTAAATCTTAACATTAAAACTTAAGCTAAACCTCACCATAACTTATCCTAATTCTTCCCCTTGGTCTTTAAGCTTTATACTTGAAAATACTATGGAATCTTTAAGGAATGTGTATACAAATGATATTTATAGTAGAAGGTGTATATATTTGTATACAAAGATGAAGACAGATAGTAATGGGAGAGAGAAATTTAGATGTGTTTGTGAGCAAAAGATGAAGTGTTTGCCTTTCAAGACTTAGGCTATACTTGAAGAAGAAGTTTTGGGATCAAATTGCCATTTCCAATTTGTTTGTACAAGGTGTCAAGTTGTTATGGTTAATAGGCAATTGGCATAATAATGGTTTAAACTTGGAGAGAATTAATTGGATTATAAAACATAAATATCCAAGGGATTAGAGGGGCTATGGCTAAGCTTATGCTTATGTATGCATGTGTATATATATTTTATTTGTGAAGTGTATAATTGTGTAACGGGTTGGGTTTTAATATGATTTGGGCTCAAAACTCGAGCCAAAGATTAGGTTAAAAATTTTCTTTCGGGTCAAAATAATATATATGATAATTTTCGAGTGCAAGAAAATTTTTTTGGAAGCGATAAAATATTTTTTATTGTGAGAAAAAATCTCAAAACATCAAAAAAAACATCTACCGATTAAAATTGAGGATTTGAAATTTTAATTAGAGAAATTTTCGGGTTATTACATCCCTGTTCGGTTGCATGGATGACATTGAATTTAAGACTGATATGATTCCTTTTCAATGGCTTAAAACATTGCTACCACGCCCTAAGCCTAGGGACTGGGGATGCGAGATTTGCCTGAGAATCTACTGTGTGCAACCTGAAATTGAGCTGTGAACAACTTGTTCAAAAGGGATATCCAATGGTTGAATATATAGTCTTTGGCATTGTGTATATGGTGGAGACGCTTTTTTTTATTTTCCCGTGTGGGATATCACAATCACCCCACCTTCAGAATGCGATGTTCTCGTCGCGATATAACAGAGCCTAAGTCTGACAACCTGAATATTTTCTTAATATTATTTAAAATATTTCTCTTATCAATTCAAAATTTTTTCCAATTTTCTTCACGGTCAAATTTTCTCGATAAAGAAAATTCATTTTAAAAATTTCTTTCAGCCCAAAATTTATCAAAAACACCTTACTAACTTCAAAATTTTATTGTGGCCTGAAGATTTTTGTAATTACATTTTCAAACCCTTAGTTTTAAAAATTCAAAACCTTAGCGCCATTTTGAATTATTTTAATCACTATTGTCACTATTGTCCGAAAACTTTAAAACGGAAAAAATATTTCGATTTAGCAATCAAATTTGGCCTAAAAATATTATTTCATGCCCAAATAAATGAATATTTGATGAAAGTATTAAGCCCATCTTTAGAGTTTAAGCTTCAAGCCCAAACTTTATTTTAATTAAATAAAAAAAAAAAGAGAGAAAATAACCCAAAAATTCGGCCACACACACACATTTACACACACTAAAGGTGTAAACAAGTCTCACCTTAAGGGATAATTCACATTTGCCTAAAAATTAAAACAAATCCATTCAACTCATGCACTTAGTCACTCTAATTCATTTAATGACCCACATTTAGTCATCCTACACCATCATTTCCAACTTTAAATGCCATGTACTCACTATTATCGTATACCCCCTATATATGTATATACAAAAGGAGTGAGAGAAGAAAAAATTACACTTTGTCTTCCTTTTCTTCACTTGGCCGAGAGTTTAAGGGAGCGAGAACAAAAAATTTTCTTCCATCTTTCACCAACGTTTCTCAAGAAATTTCACAAGGGAATTGATAAGAGACCTCTCCTCTTGGTTTGATCACTAAGTTTGGTAAGTTTGAGTAGATATTAGTTATGTTTAAGCGAGTTTTAAGTAGTTCTTCCTTTGATTGTTAGGAGCTATTTAAAGCTTGAAGGAAATTCTTGGAACTCTTAGGAATTTGGATGGTACTAAAGGTAAAGATCATGATAATCTCTATCTTGTGTTGTCAACCCATGATTCATGGTCCTTCTTTGAAAACTCCATTGATTATGAGCTTGTTGATATGATCCTTGGTTGTTTAGAATCTTTTACTTTGATCTATATGATGAACTCTTATATTGATTATTGATTGAGCTTGACTTAGCTTTTGTATAAAGGACCATGAGGATGAACTTAAAGGTTATAGAAAATTTATTGGATCATTATACTTAGAATTGATAGCTAGATGATTTTACAAAGTGAGAGAAGTTTTGAAAATTATGATTTTGTTCTCGGGTAACCATTGCCAGTGCATACACCTCACTTTAAAAATTTGAAAACCTTACTTATACTACTCCAAAAATTTCATATAAGATACCGTTCGAAACCTCATCGACTCTAGATGTTCTTAGGATCAAATATCACCCAAAAACAATGAGGAAAATGGTAGATAAATAAATCCATTTGAACGTAACCTGTCACTTCGATCAGGAACAGGGGAAGCTTCTGTCATACCCTCCACTTCAAAAATTTGAAACTCGACCTACTCACATCCAAAAGACCCATAAAATACACCGTTTGAAACCTCACTGAGTTTAGTTCTTAAGATCAAGAATCACTCTAAATCAAGGAGAAAAATGATCAATACACCTTTAAAACCGAACTTGCCAAATTACCCGAGGATCGGGGGAGCTACCGGAGTGAACCTTGCAATATCCTTCACTTTCAAAATTTTAAAACCAATCCTTCTTTCACCAAATCAGTCCCAAATTTAGCAGTTAGAAACCTTGTTAGGTGTAGATAATGTTAGGCTCAAGAAACACTGAAAAATATGGAGAAAAATATCTAGAAACATTTTAAGAATCTAACTCGCCAAACTGACCATGGTTTGTAACAAAACCTTAGGTCAAATTGAAAATTTTATAAAAGAAAAATCACTTATCAGATTTTCAATATAAAATCACTATTGGAAAGCTTGACGACTTTAGATATTAATAGAACTAAATTACAAATTTTAACTCATTAGAATGTATCCAGAAATATGTTAGAGATCTGACTGCCGAAATTGAATTGTGAATTTTATATGATATGAAGATGTAGTTTAGTATCTGAATTATCTTGATATTAATAGGTCAAAATAACTCGAAGGATTAGATGATCTCAATATCATTTTAGGACTTAAAGCTTAAGGACCAGAGGTAAAGGTTATTACTATAATCATTCTTAAATTTCCCACCATGATCATGTTTTGATCCTTGTTCTTATTGTTGAAAATCTTGAAATTTGGACTTATTGAATATCGTGTTGAATATCTTGGTGCCATGTACTTATTTGATCATGAATAAGGATTTATCGGACATAAGAGACTCAAGACAATACTTAGAATTACTTGATTTGAAATTTTAGCATTTTGATAATGAGGTTTTAGACAAAATACATACAAACCTTAACTTGGACAAAAAATAAATGAATTTTACGTGAATTTAGTTTAAATATTTTGTACTTGATTTTCATGATTTGAAATTATTACAAAAGCATAAACTTCTCTTTGCTTGTTTGAGAATTTTGAAAATACAAAAATTTAAGTTTAAAACTTGCAAAAGAAAATGATTTCAAAACATGAAATTTTAATAAATTTTTTCTTAATTTATTAGAGTATTTTGAAAAAATAAATATTTAAATTTCAAAGTGATTTGCCCAATTCTCCGATTTTAGTCCACATCTCATCTCCTTTAAATGTTTTGATGTTCAAATTGATCTTCTTATGTCCGATGATTCGTTCTGAACGTTATATCCAATATTCACAGGCATCCGTTATTGATCCAATAAAAAATTTCATTGTTATGTTCGAATTTTTGAAACCTAATACATGAGTGCTGGGCCAAAGGAGCCTCAAGAGGGACACTGGGCGGCATCGGCCCGACAAATGGACCTTGAGTAAGTTTTCCAAACAGTTGGACCTAATCTTGATTTCAATTGTAGATAGTTCTGCAGAGATTTAGAGTAGATTTTTCAAAGACTAGTCCTAAGGTTCATGGTCGACTGTGCTGTGGCGACTGGCCTTTCAGTATCCTCGTGAGTAACTATTTCGGGGTGGTTTGAAGGGATAAGGAGAAAAAAGTAAAGTAGGAGCAATAAAGGTGACAGATTCATCAAATACTAGTCCAGCCATATTTATTTCGATATTCATATTTATTGCTGTAATTTGAGCTCATGATTTGATTATGTTATGGATCGTATTGTTGTGAATATCGAATTGCTATTATTGAGCCTCTGGGCTAACTGAATGTTTATGAAATTATTATATCAATGATTCTTGAGATTTGTTCAATCGTATTGATATCTCGAATCTCTTGAACACATTTTTTTGAGTTACCCTTTTTCATGATTATGATAATAATCCTTGTTGAGTCAGTAGACTCACCCCTTTAACTCTACTATTGTAGGAAATTAGTTTCAAGAAATTTCAGGACGAGTTCAAAGACTTGAGATCAGAATTATTATGTATTAATGATTATGTAATAGCGTTAGGTAGGGTTATATGACTTATATTGACTCGGAGATGTATTTGTACTATTGGACAATGTATTGAAAAAGATTGTGTTCATGTAAAATTTGAGGTTTAGATTATTTATTCATGTACGTGAGCAGCGTTTCGGACCTAGTGACGAATGCTCTAGGACCCGTGGCATTACACTAGGACCGCCTACCAGATGTTGGGACTCTAGAGGTGGTTCCTAAGAGCTTAAGAGGTGGCTCCAGCGCATGTAGCACTTTGCCTTGCAAGCTCAAGAGATGGCTCCCATACACATAGCACTTAGCCCTGCATAGCACTTAGCCCCCTTCGACTGGTGGTTGACGATGATATCATTTGTCACGCCCCAGGCCAAGGGGCCGGGGACGTGAGATTTGCCTAAGAATCTACTGTATGTAATCTGAAATTGAGTTGTGAACAACTTGCTTAAAAGGGATATGTAACACCCCAAGAATTCCCTAAACCAAATCTTGAGTCATCGATTTTTCAAAAAATTAATTCGATTTCAAGCACGTTTTAAAACCAAAACACGTTTTGTGCAACCGAAAATTTTCAAGCAAACATGTTTCATTATCTTGCCACGTTTTGACCCAAAAACTAGCCCAAAAGCCTAATAAACTAGCCCAAAACCTAGCCATTATAATTTACCAAAATAAGCATCTTTGAATCAAAAAAAAAAAAAAGAAAAGAAAATGAATCTGCAGAGAAACAGCCCAGCTGTAGCTACTCTTCTCTATGATGGATTAGCCACCAACCAATCACTTCTTGCCTCCAATCTTCCATGGGAAGCTAACTAAATTATGGAAAAGGGTTTGGTCTAATTTTCCATTGCTTAGAGGCCCTTCTTATCATCTATAAATTAGCCTAAATATGGGTTACAAAGTTTCTGCAAAAAATTTCACCTCTCAAACACAATCTAACACTTGAACTCTACTTGCATTTGCTTCCCTCCCAAAACAGATTTGGTGGTGAACTCTCAATCTAGCTCTTGGTAAGTGGCTTAAGATTAGTGGTTTGGAATGATTAATGATATATTGTTTAGGGCTTGACATAAAATGCAAATGTGGTGATAGGTGCCGAAAACTAAGTTTGGATTACGCACATTTTCAAGTTTTAGCTACAAGAGGTAAGACTTATGGCTTCTTTATCCTCATTATGAGCATATGATAGTTATTCCATTGCCTTGATGATATGATCATACTTGAGTTTCTGAGATCTTGCTTTATTTGAAATGATTGAAAGCATGAGCTTATATTGTTGTCTTGATTTCCTTGCTATTATGAGCTCTAGTCCTTTGTTATGTAACTCCAAAGCTTGATGAACTGTTTTGACCTCTTTAGCGATGCTTTGGAGTGAGTTTTGAACAATGGACCATGGACTAGGAGGAAAAACGAACTAAAAAAATTTGATTGAAAACAAGAGATATGGACTAAAATCGTGTTATTCGACGTTAAAATGATTTTTCAAAAAATCTTAAATCAACTTTCAAAATAACAATTTATAAATGTTTTTACGTATAAGGAAACCTCAAAAATGTATTTTTGGATCAAAATTCGAAAAAATCAAAAGACAAAAAATCGAATCTCTACCCAAGAGTCAGCGCCTGAGCGCACGTCGTTGGACGCCCAAGCGCCCACTCTCGGGACAAATGTCCCATTTTTCCTAGAGGCTTGGGTGCTTAAGCGCCCAGCCTCTGCCCAATTTGTTCTGTTTTGGGTGCTCAAGTGCCCAAATGAGCGCCCAATCGCCCATTTCAGTAACCAATCCCGATATTTAAAACTCATTTTTCTATTGTGTCAAGTTCATATCCGATCTTTCTAACGTAATACGAGTTTTGAAATGAAAACTCTCTAGTCCGTAGTCAAAATTCTGAATAATTGATTGATACGTTTGGCCCATTTGAAATGTTATTTGATATTGACGGCCCATAGACGTTATGCCTTAACGGCTTTATTGAACGATTGAATGTCCCCCTTGTTTCAAGCCTAAATGATTCATTGATTGTGGCCCCTGGGGAGTTTTCTTTGGGATAGAACTTGGGTAATATCGAATTGTCGACTAGGACCCTTGGAAATCCCTGATTGTTGGATAGTTCGGATGGATTCTGGAGGTAGAATTCTAAAGAGCTATCTTAAGCACGTAGTTCGGCTGTGCTCTTTGATTGATTGAACTCCTTTGAAAGTTGGAGAGATAAGATGAAATGTATATGTTGAAGTTATAAGGGTGATAGACTTACCAAATTGCTTGTTTCGGCCAAATGACTCAAATATGATAAATGTTTTCTGATATATGATTGTATTGATCATCTTGATTATTCTGAATTATTTTCCAAATCACATTCTTGTCTCATTGTTTGATATGCTCATTTCCTTGAACCTCTTATTCTCGTTTTTTTACTGTAAGTTTTACTGGGTTAATGGACTCATGACTCTATATTACCATATAGGCTCGTGAGTTTGGACGAATGAATGAATGAAGCTTACGATAGATTGTCTAGCTTGTTTTGGAATTGCAAACTTTATTGTATTTCTGGATTAATCTATTGCTTTTGTGATTTATGGACTTAGAAATGTATAGATCAATGGGTTGTAATGATTATTAAACGTTTTATGTATTTTGGACATTTTGGCATGTAATGATATATTGTGGAACTTAGCTTGGTTCATTTGATGGATTTTATGAGTTTTAGTTTGAATGAATATGTTGGGAATTTCTGGTTTGGTTATAGAATGTATAGAATGTGAGTGGCACACCTCGAGTCTTGGGGCAAAATGCTTTCAGGATTTCGGGAGGCGTCACAGGTGGTATCAGAGCCTAGAATAAGAAACCTCGTTAGTTTAGAGCTATAGAATTTTGCCTTTGACCTTGTTTTCTCGTTATTGACTTCATTTGTTCTTTTGTGATGCGCTAGATGGACAAAGGCAAAGGAAAGGCAAGTCAATGGACAAGCTCGAATTCCGACCACAGCGACAGCGATAGCAACATCGGGCCACTTAAGAAGCAGAAGGTAGATTACGAGGCCATCATTGACGAGCTATGTCGTGAGAGGGACTATTGGAAGAATGCATACTTGAAGGAGGATAGATTATACCAGGTGTACAGTCGATGGGCTTGGGATGAGATGGAGAGATTGGCCACGAGACACCGATCCCAGCACTATACCATCAAGAACATGGCAGCACAAGACCAGCTTTGTTTCAACCACATTAAGGGAGATCTCATTGCTAAAGTGGAAGAGGCATTTCGTCAGGCTATGGACTCTATGGGTACGATGGAGTGTTTGCCAAAGGACCATGCGAAGGAGGCAGTGGTCCCGAGGTTTCAGGTCCCGTTTATCCCATCTGTATTTGGAGAGGAGGTTGGGAGGGATGACCCACCTTGACCGAGAGCATGGAGAGCACGCACACCTCTATCGCCAGCTAGAGACCGAGCTGGACCATCTACTGCTCTATCGAGTGCCCCGAGGAGGCCACGTATGATGGCCAGGATCAATGTACGGCCTCCACCCCCGATCGATGACGACGTTGCAGCAGCAGCATGGGTAGACCAGATGTTGGATAACGTGGGCTGTAGGCCAGCTCCCGGGACATGCAATGATTTTGATGATGAGCCGAAGGAGGAGCCCGAGGAGGACCCCGATGAGGAGCCGAAAGAAGAGCCCACTGAGGATTGTCGTTGCCCGCCGGGTGCCTGATACGGATTTGATGGATGGACCATGATAGTGGGATTTTTCTTTCTTTCTTTTCTTTTCTTTTCTCGTTAGGTGTTGTATATAAGTTTGGCTTTAGGAATGACTTGTAAGTTGAAGACTCTAGCTTAGAATAGCTAGATCATTATGTATAGACTAGTATCGTGTATGTCCCCGTTTTGGACGTGGTTAGGGAGCCTTCTTTCTTTTGCATTTTGAAGATGGTTCCATAACCATGCAACGAATGAACGTGTAATAATTTGCTTCAATTTGAATGAAAGAAACGTTCCTATGACTTGAAATCTTGTTATCTCGTGCCTTATGATTTAGTATACTCGTCTAGACTATGTGCTCTGATAACCTCGTATTGATGCTAAATCATGAACTCTATGACTTTCATATGACGATGTCATCTAGTGAAAATGTACCTTGAAATGACCCCACAAGAAAATGAGGGAGACCCCGATGAGTACTATTTGAGGACATTAGGGCACCGGACACCCCTAACGTTAATGAAAACCCTATGCCCCAACAAGAACAACCCAAGCAAAACCCTCAAGCACAACCTGTACCTCAACAAGAAAATCCTCCACAAAACGAACCCGTATCTAAACAACTTCTTGCTCTCTCTTAAGACAAGCCCTGAATCGGGATCAACCTTAAGGGCAACAAAGACAGGGACAAGAGGAGGAATTGGAGGATAAGATGCTATCTAGATTCTTAAGGTTTAACCCACCTAGCTTTGACAGTGAACCCGATGACCGTAAAGCTGAATCTTGGTTGTTCACGATTGAGAAAATTTTTCGGGTCTTGAATTATATGGATTTATAGAAAATTAAGTATGCCACGTACCTGTTTTATGGGGCAGCCTGCCATTGGTGGGCAATTATTGAAAGGAAATGGGAGAGAGATAGAGTAGAAAATTCTTGGGAACGGTTCAGGGAAGAGTTCCTAAAGAAATTCATTCCACAGGTAGTCCGGGACCTGCAAGAGAAGGAATTTATGAGATTAATTTAGGAATCTTTGACCGTAGCTAAGTATGAAGCCGAGTTTAATCAGCTAATACAATATGCTCTGTACGTATTGGCGGATGAGAAAAAAAAGTGAAAGAAGTTCATTGAGGGCCTAAAACTGGACTTAAGGAGAGCTATAGCCATCAATAGGCCCCAAGACTATGATAGTGCCGTGAAAATGGCGATAGAGCTGGAGGCAGAGTTTCAAGAACTCCACAAGATCGGGGATAAGAAAAAAGGCAAATGGATAGGCAAGTCCGATTCAAATAAGGGAAAGAAGGGTTACTTTAATAAAAAGCCCAAAACTAGAAATACATCTACGCCGACAAATAAAGAAAAAGCACTAGCCAATTAGGGAAAAGAGAAGTGTGGGCATTGTGGTGGCACGAATCACACCGAAGAGAAGCGCTAGAAGAAATTGGGCAAATATTTTGTCTGCGGGAGTGATCAACACACTATCAAAGATTGCCCCAAGAATAAGAAGAGTGAGAATGTAGGGTAGCAGAACCAGCAACAGGGTACAGCTGGACATCCCCAAGTCAAAGCATGAGCGTTTGCCTTGATGGGAGAGAAAGGCACGAACCCTAACCAGGTGGTTGAAATTAAGATTCTTATTCAAAATTTTATTTGTAAAGCTCTCTTTGATCCTGATGCAACGCATTCTTTATATCCCTTGATTGTGCTAAGAAAATAGGCTTGCCATTCGAAAATATGAATATCTCCTATGAAATTCACACTCATGTAGAGGGATGTTATGAGACCAGGATTAGATATCCGAAGTGCCCTGCAGTTATTGAAAATCAGAATTTTAGCGCTGACTTGATAAAATTACTGATCCAAGGCTACGACCTTATCTTAGGGATGGATTGGCTATTTAGACATCAAGCAATAGTTGACTGTTATGCCAAAATAGTCAAATTAAGTATCAGAGTAGGAGTTGGTACCTTAAGTACAGACAAGAATGGTGGTATACCCATCATTTCAGTAGCAAAGGCCAGAAAAATAATCAAAGGAGGTGAACAAGGATTTCTGACCTACTTGATAAACAAACCTCAGGACAAGAGTGAATTAAAGGATGTCAAGGTAGTTAACGAGTTTCTTGAGATATTTCCAGAAGAGTTCAATTCTCTACCCCTGGATCAGGAGATTGAATTCGTGATTGAAACGATCTCTGGGGTAACGCCATTTTCGAAAACTCCCTATAGAATGGCACCAGTAGAACTAAAGGAGTTTAAGGAACAGTTGCAAGAACTGCAGGAGAAGAATTTCATAAGATTGAGTTCTTCGCCTTGGGGAGCTCCGGTCTTATTTGTGAAAAAGATATGGTTCACTTAGTATATGTATCGACTACAGAGAGTTGAATAAAGTGACCATCAAGAATAAGTATCCCTTATCCTACATAGACGAGCTGTTTGATCATCTTTAGGGATCAGCTGTCTATTCTAAACTGGATTTAAGATAGTGATACTATCAATTGAAGATACGAGAGGTAGATATTTCTAAAACTGCATTCAATTCCTAATATGGGCATTTTGAGTTTGTTGTCATGCCCTTTGGTCTAACCAATGCTCTTGCAGCGTTTATGGATCTAATACATCGAGTGTTTCGCCCATACCTCGATAGCTTCGTTGTAATCTTTATCGATGATATTCTGGTTTACTCCAGATCTGAAGAGAAGCATGAGGGACACTTGAGAACTATCCTTCAAACTTTGAAAGAGCCCAAACTATACGCCAAATTCAGTAAGTGCGAATTTTGGCTTAAGAAGGTGACTTTTCTGGGTAATATCATATCCAAGAATGGGCTAGAAGTGGACCCAAAAAAAGTTGAAGCGGTCCTAAAGTGGAAAAGACCTGAAACGGTCACTGAAGTGAGGAGTTTTCTTGGGTTAGCTAGGTATTATCGAAAATTTATCCAGAATTTCTCCAAATTGGCTGGACCACTCACTAGACTAACCCAGAAAGATAGGAAATTTGTTTGGGAAAATTAGTGCGAGGAGAGTTTTTCGGAGTTAAAGAAAAGGTTGACAATAGCTCCGGTACTCGCATTGCCTGATGGGTCAGAAGAGTTTACTGTGTATATAGACGTCTCGAAAGAAGGGTTAGGTTGTGTCCTGATGTAGCAGGGCAAGGTAATTGCTTATGCATCACGGAAACTGAAAAATCATGAGGTGAACTATCCCACTCACGATTTAGAGCGAGTAGCAGTAGTCTTTGCTCTAGTCAAGTGGCGTCACTACCTGTACGGAACTAAGGTAGAAGTATTCACAGATCATAAGAGTTTAAAATATATCTTTAGCCAAAAGAACCTGAATCTAAGGCAACGACGGTGCATAAAATTCCTGGAGGATTACATTTTCACTCTCACCTATCATCCAGAAAAAGTAAATGTCATTGCAGATGCTCTAAGTTGTAAGGGAAGATTAACAAGTATGAGCATCTACACAAAAATGTATAGTGAGGTCCTAAAAGCCCAAGAGGAAGATGATTAGGTTCAGAAACTGAAGAGAGAAATGAAACCTAATTTTAGGATCGACACTGATGGGTTATTACGATTTAGGAATTGGGTTGTTATTCCTGCACGGATGAAGGAAAAAGTGCTAACTGCGGCATATCAGACAAAGTATTCATTACATCCTGGAGGAACAAAGATATACAAGGACCTAAAATAGAAATTCTGGTGGGGAAAGAAAGAAAAAGGATGTAATTGAATACGTTCAGAAATGTCTGACCTGTCAACTGGTGAAGGTGGAACACCAGAGACCACCTGAAAAATTGCAACTGCTCCTAATTTCAAGTTGGAAATGGGAACATATCACGATGGATTTTGTAATAGGTCTGCCTGTGGTACGAGGCAGATGTGACAGTATCTGGGTTGTGGTAAATAGACTTACCAAATCGGCACATTCTCTGTCGATTAAGACCTAGTATAATATTAAGAAACTCGCTGAGATTTATATAAAAGAGATCGTAAGATTACATGGAATCCCTCAAAATATTATCTCTAACAGGGATCCCAAATTCACAGCAAGATTATGGAGGAGCCTGCAAGGACATCTGCTACTCATTACTGCTGCACACCCCCAGACAGATGGACAGTTGGAAAGGACAATTCAAACACTAGAAGATATACTACGTGCATGTGTTCTGAATTTTCCAGGAAGTTGGGATAGACACCTACTGCTAGTAGAGTTTGCCTATAATAATAGCTATCAAGCCATCATTCAAATGGCTCCATACGAGGCATGTATGGTAGGAAGTGCAAATCACCCCATCATTGGGATATAGACGAGATTAAGAGCACCTCGAGCTTAGAGAAGGATGCGCTGCGACCTAAAATGATTCAAGAAGTTATAGATAAGGTTCAGATCATAAAGAAGAATATGAAAATAGCTCAGGATCGCCAGAAAAGTTACGCTGATAAGCGTAGAAAAGATTTAGAATTCAGTATGGGAGATTGAGTATTTTTGAAAATTTCTCCCCAGAAAGGAATTCGAAGAATGGGCAAGGCTGGAAAGCTGAGCCCTAGATACATGGGACCATTCGAGATTTTGGAACGAATCGGTTCTGTAGCATATTGACTAGATCTTAAGCCGAACCTAAAAGGAATCTATAATGTGTTCCACGTGTCCCAGCTACGGAAATACTATCCTGACCCCTCGCACGTTATAGAACATCTCGATATTCCTCTCCAGAGCGACCTCATCTATGTAGAACAGCCCGTTTGTATCCTAGATTCCTAGGTTCACGAGCTTAGGAATCAAAGGATACCTCAAGTTAAGGTGCTTTGAAGGAATCAGAAAATGGAAGAGGCTACGTGAGAACGTGAGGATGAAATGCGGAACAAGTATCCTCACTTGTTTGAATAAGGTATGAATCTGGAGACTAGATTCTTTTAAGGGGGGAGAGTGTACCACCCCGAGAATTCCCTAAACGAAATCTTAAGTCATCGATTTTTCAAAAAATTATTCGATTTCAAATCAAGAATCATTTAAAACCAAAACACGTTTTGTGCATCGGAAAATTTTCATGCAAACACGTTTCATTATCTCGTCGCGTTTTGACCCAAAACAAGCCCAAAAGCCCCATGAACTAGCCCAAAACCTAGCCATTATAATTTACCAAAATAAGCATCTTTAAATCAAAAAAAAAAAAGAAAAGAAAATGAATCTGCAGAGAAACAACCTAGCCGCAGCTACTCTTCTCTATGATGGATTAGCTATCAACCAATCACTTCTTGCCTCCAATCTTCCATGGGAAGCTAACTAAATTATGGGGAAGGGTTTGGTCTAACTTTCCATTGCTTAGAGGCCCCTCTTATCATCTACAAATTAGCCTAAATATGGGTCACAAAGTTTCTGCAGAAAATTTCACCTCTCAAACACAATCTAACACTTGAACTCTACTTGCATTTTCTTCTCTCCCAAAACCGATTTCTACACTAAGGGAATTAAGGTGGTGAACTCTCAATCTAGCTCTTGGTAAGTGGCTTAATATTAGTGGTTTGGAATGATTAATGATATATTGTTTAGGGCTTGACATAAAATGCAAATGTGGTGATAGGTACCGGAAACTAAGTTTGGATTACGCACATTTTCAAGTTTTAGCTACAAGAGGTAAGACTTATGGCTTCTTTATCCTCATTATGAGCATCTGATAGTTATTCCATTACCTTGATGATATGATCATACTTGAGTTTCTAAGATCTTGCTTCATTTGAAATGATTGAAAGCATGAGCTTATATTGTTGTCTTGATTTCCTTGCTATTATGAGCTTTATTCCTTTGTTATGTAACTCCGAAGCTTGATGAACTGTTTTGACCTCTTTACCGATGCTTTGGAGTGAGTTTTGAACAATGGACCATGGACTAGGAGGAAAAATGAACTAGAAAAATTTGATTGAAAACAAGAGATATGGACTAAAACCGTGTTATTCGACGTTAAAATGATTTTTCAAAAAATCTTAAACTAAATTTCAAAACAACAATTTATAAATGTTTTTACGTATAAGGGAACCTCAAAAATGTATTTTTGGATCAAAAATTCGAAAAAAATTAAAAGACGAAAAATCAAATTTCTACCTGAGAGTCTGGGCCTAAGCGCATGTCGTTGGGCACCCACTCTCAGGACAAATGTCCAATTTTTTTTTCAGAGGCTTGGGCGCTTAAGCGCCCAGCCTCTGCCCAATTTTTTTGTTTTGGGCGCTCAAGCACCTAAATGAGCGCCCAAGTGCCCATTCCAGTAACCAAGCCCGATGTTTAAAACTCCTTTTCCTATTATGTCAAGTCCATATCCAATCTTTCTAACGTAATACGAGTTTTGAAACGAAAACCCTCTAGTCTATAGTCGAAATTCTGAATAATTGATTGATACATTTGGCCCATTTGAAATGTTATTTGATATTGACGACCTATAGACGTTATGCCTTAACAGCTTTATTGAACGATTGAATGTCTCCCCTGTTTCAAGCCTAAATGATTGATTGATTGCAGGCCTTGGGGAGTTTTCTTACGGACTGAACTTGGGCAATATCGGATTGTCGACTAGGACCCTCAAAAATCCCTGATTGTTGGGTAGTTCGGATGGATTCTGGAGGTAGAATTCTGAAGAGCTATCCTGAGCACGTAGTTCGGCTGTGCTCTTTGATTGATTAAGCTCATTGAAATGTATTGAAGTTATAAGGGTGATAGACCTACCAAATTGCTTGTTTCAGCCAAATGACTCGAATGTGATAAATATTTTCTGATATATGATTGTATTGATCGTCTTGATTATTCTGAATTGTTTTCCAAATCACATTCTTGTCTTATTGTTTGATATGCTCATTTCCTTGAACCTCTTATTCTCGTTTTCTTGCTATAAGTTTTACTGGGTCAGTAGACTCATGACTCTATATTACCATGTAGGCTTCTGAGTTTAGACGAATGAATGAATAAAGCTTACGATAGATTGTCTAGCTTGTTTTGGAATTGCACTCCTTATTGTATTTTTGGATTAATCTATTGCTTTTGGGACTTATGGACTTAGAAATATATAGATCAATGGATTGTAATGATTAGTAGACATTTTATGTATTTTGGGCATTTTGGCACGTAATGATGTATTGTGGAACTTAGCTTGGTTCATTTGACAAATTTTATGAGTTTTAGTTTGAATGAATATGTTGGGAATTTCTGGTTTGGTTATAGAATGTATAGAACGCGAGTGGCGCACCTCAGGTCTCGAGGCGGAATGCTTCCGGGATTTCAGGGGGCGTCACAGGATATTCAATGGTTGAACATAGATTCTTTGGCATTGCTTATATGGTGGAGATGATTTTCTTTATTTTCTCATGTGGGATATCACATTTGCGGAGCAAGTTGGACAATGAGGAGTATGCTTTATTTGGAGTGGTGCGCTGGAGTTTGTGGTTTTATAGAAACAAAGCCTTACAAACGAACATCAAAGCTCCCCGAATGAAATTGCAGGCTTTGCTAGGAATTTTCGTTTTGAATTTAAGTAGCCTTGATGTCGTCTCTCAAAGGAAGCCTCTTAGTCTCTAATGTTGCTGTTTGTTGCATTTTGTTGGATAGTATTTACACTGTTCTATTTCTTTTGAGTAATGAAATTTTCCTTTTCCTTTCTACACAAAAAAAAAGAAAAAAAAAAAAAGAAAACTAATATGACAAAAATTATCCATATTTTAAAAGATAATTGCAAGAGAGTTTTCAAAATAATGTAAAATAGTTTTTCTTTATAATTAGCTTTTTTAATATTTATTTTTTTCTTTTTATTTTTTCTCCAATTATAATATTTTTGTTTCTAACTTTATTTTCTTCAAATTTATTTTTCAATCATGTTTCTTTATACAATAAATTCAAGCAACAATATTTTAAAAATTAAGGAACTTTGATCCTACCTGACATAAATAAATATTTTTACTTCTATCTAATAAAAAATTTAAACATAAATATTGAGTGTGCCAAAATAGCTAGTATTATATAATAGATACAGAGGCTAAACAAGTATAGAGCTTGTCATCAATTCTCATTAATATTGGCATTGTGCTTGGGCCTATAATTACAGCTTTATATATAAATTGGGTTGGGTTAGCCTAGATTTCAAATGTATTGAGAGAGTCTTAATGAAACATTTACTAGACCCAACAACATCCAAGCCTCTAGGCATGCAATCCATTTATTTATATTATATATAAAGTACTAGAAAGGGCCAACCAAGCAAAGAGCGGTCCAATGCCCGTTACTCAAGCATAATTTGCGTCTATTGTATTTGGAATTTTGTTTAGTGATTGCACATACGTCCATCATCCATGGATATGTCCATATATTATTGTCTGCCAATGTATAAGAAAGAAATGTTGATAATATGATAAGAAATTCTCAAACAACTTACAATAAGCTACGGATTAAAACAGTTTCAAACAGGCCATTCATGATTGGCTTATACAAAGAGCAGATAATAAGTAGATATTCAATTGTAAACAATAATGGGAAGGCAGAAATATAGAGAAAAAAAACACACACAATTCACAATCCGTAGAAGTTAACATATGCACAATGATATGTTTTTATTATAACAATCATTGTTCAAGGGTATTCAAAAATACATAACCATACACATGACTTGCTATATTTAGGATTTTTGAAGCTTGAAAGTTGAAATCAATTCTTGGGCTTAAAGGAGAAGGCCAAAGAAACATCACGATCAGCTCAAAGTTGAAATGCAACATAAGAGTACAAGACAAAATGCATAAACTGTATGAGTCAAATGCATAACTAAATGAACACCATGTTCCATTAACTATAAAAATGACGGCAAGGAAATGACCAACATGTTCCTTGAAAAATACAAAGGTAAATACAATTCACAACAATTTAACAAAAAAAAAAAAAAAAAAAAAAAAAAAAAAAAAAGGAGAACCAGGAGAAACTGGAGCCAATGTATTATACGCTAAAAAACTACATCATGCATGCAAGTTTAAACAACAGAACTATATTAAAGTAATCATACGTGTCCTAGCACCAACAAACTTAAGTAACACAAACAGATCCAAAGCTAGTTCCCTACGAACAATAAAACCATTAAATACCTTTTCCCTGACACAAAGAAAACTAAATTCTAATAATATTGCAATAAAGCCAAAAACAGTAACTATAGGAAGACATGCCAAAAAAGCACATGACCATCACCAAATTGCCAAAATTGATATCAGTGAATGATTAAACAAACATCAATCTCTCCCCTTAAACATATCTAATTTTCCAGCACACTGTGGAGCAAAAAAATAGATTCCTATGCCTGAGTCCAAAACTTAAAAAATGTAATACGAAATATGATTTTCCATGCACACTCCAAAGGGAAAAATGAAATATGCAGACAAGTATTTCACAGAATACCAACAAACATAAAAATTGATAACAACAAACCCAAAGCATAAGCCAAACCAAAAGGCATTGATATTATAGCCAAGAAGATATCATAATAAAATGAAATAAAATCATGAAAACAAGATAAAAACACCAAAACAGGGAGTGCTCAAATCAATAATATCAAATATTCATTTTTACCAACAGAATTAAAGTACACAGCCCTTTGCTTCTGTTTAACTTACTTTGCTTGAAGTCAATGTAGTCCTACGAATTACAAATTCATATCAAATGTTGCATTAGTTTTGGGACCTTGTACATTAGAGCCATGAGCAAGTCCAGTTTACACATAGCAGCCAAATATTTGCATTGTGTAGGCCAATAGCAACCATTTTTCTGAAACATTCTAGGAAACATTCTGTAAATAGGAAAAAGAATGGAATAACAAACTAAAACGGGAGTAAAAGGAATAAAAATCACTTTAGTAACTTACATAATAGACGAAATTGAACAACGCTTCACCATGCACAAGGTGCCTTCCTAGGAGTATGTTTGGCTAATTCCTTTCTTGGTAACATAGCCTATCATCTTCATATTTGTCAAAAGGCTACTAAATCCATTTTTCACATGAGAAGTTCCATTCTCCTTGTCAAAATTCGAGTTTAGATTATGCATATTTTTAAAATGAAAACCCTGAAAACAAAAACCAATATATTTACAGACACCCATGATACAAACCAATAACCCAAAAACACACTCAGAGAAAGAAAATGGAAAAGAAAAGAAAAAGTAAACTATTGAAAGAGAAAAGAATTAACAAATACCCTCCCACCTTAAATTAGTTTTCATTATAAAAAAAAAGAATAAAAAAAGAAAAAAGGCTGAAGGAAACCTCCAATAAAAAAAATAAAAAAACAAGCAAACTGTTATTAAAAAAAAATATATATCTAGGTGATACCAAAAACATAGAAGAGCCCAAACTCAAAAAACCTACAAACAATCAAACCCATTGTAGTATCAGAAAGAGGTTTTTGCAGTTTACCCCCTTATGTTATGTCTAATTGGCAAAACAAACCCTGTGAAAAAATAATTAGCAAATCAAACCTCGTGAAATTTTTAATTGGCAAAAAAAACCCTTCGTCTCTAAAGTTAATGACACGCACCTTGTTGTGTGAAACTTATTGGTTTTTTTGGACTGAATTGTCCATTTTGCCCCCATGTCTCTATCTTGTGAGAAAAACACTGTGTCTAAATAAATTAGTAAGAAAAACCATTTGTTTAAATACATTGGCAAGAAAAATCTTATGTTTAAATAAATTCGCAAAAAAAAAAAAAAAAAAAAAAAAACTTGTGTTTAAATAAATTGATAAGAAAAATCATGTGTTAGAAAAATTGGCACGAACTCCCATAGTGCACCATTAAACGGGTATTAAACGGATTGGAAACACTTTTTTTGTATTCGTATCCGATTAAGTTAGTGGATATGGATATCCATATCTATTTTCTGATGGATATTGAAAAAATAATATCCATATCCATATCTAATGAATATTAAACAAATTTGGATATATCTGTATTCGTTTATAGTTGTATGCTTTTTTAAATATCTATACTCGATTGTAATTATTCAAATCGCGTTTGCATCTGTATCCAAATGTTATTTTTTATTCCCATCATTCAAATATATATTTTTTTTGATATCCATGTTCGGTTGGTTTAATCAATTTAGCAAGACCAAACAAATACAGCTTGTAAGATAAAAAAAACTAAAAGTCCATAATCTAATTATATATAATATTTAAAATACATTAGAAAATGTTAAAATATATTGTGTCCAATAATATAATATGTATAATTTTTTTAAAATATTATTTAATATATATAAAATACATGAATTTGTTCATAGAATATCTTATATATAGAAACATTTTAAATATTATTTATTCCATATGAATAACGGATATATCGAATATATAAACAGAAATCAAACGGATATGTATCATGAGCGAATATTAAACAGATCGAATATGTGATTATCATATTCGTATCCATTTACAATTGAATATCTTCTAATCGAATACGAATAATATCCATTTTAAACATATATGAATAATATTTAGTATAAACGAATACGAATGTGAAGGTAATCGACTATAGCAAGAAAAACCCTAAGTTAAAAAAAAAAAAATTGTGTTAAAAAAATTGGCAAGAAAAACCCTATGTTTTAAAAAAGATCAATTTTTGCAAGAAAATAAAAGGGTAATATTATCATTTCAAATGTCTGAATAATGTAAAATGATGGTAGGGGGAGGAGAGATAATTAATTTTTCACAGGATTTTATATGTTCATTAATTTTTCACAGGGTTCGATTTGCCAATTACACATAACACAGGAGTTATTTTGCAAAAAAACTCAAGGGTAATATTGTTATTTCAAGGGTCTAAATAATGTAAAATGATGGTAGGGGGAGGTGAGCTAATTAATTTTTTTTACAGGGTTTTATATGCTAATTAATTTTTCACAGGGTTCGATTTTCCAATTATGTATAACACAGGGGGTATTTTGCAAAAAACTCTATCAGAAACAACATCAACAAAGCCAAAATGAAGTTAGAAATAGAAACATGTAGAAACATGAGAATAAAATCAGCTATATATATGTAACACCCGAGAATTCTCTAAATCAAAATTTTGAATCATCGATTTATCAAAAATTTATTTGATTTCAAAATCAAAAGCCGTTTTAAAACCAAAACACATTTTGTGCATTCGAGAAATTTTCAAGCAAATACGTTTTAATTTCTCGTCACATTTCGACTCAAAAATGAGCCCAAAAGCCCAATTTATAAGCCCAATTCATAGCCCAATATCTAGCCACTAATTTTGACCCAAAATAAGAATCTTTGAAAATTATAAATAAATAAATAAATAAAAGAAAATGGAAGTTGCAGAGGCCAACCACAGCAGTTGAAGCATTGGATGGGATATCCATCCATCATCCATCCTATGTTGTCCAAAGCAACCCTACCCTATCACCAAAAGTTGGTATTTATTTTAGGGGGCTTAAACTTTAAAATTCTTGCAATTTTGGCCCAAGTTTACTCTATAAATAAGCCCTAAGTTGGTCACAAAGATTCTGCAGAACTTTGAAAACTCTCCATACTTGGAAGATTTCTCTAATCAAAGCACAACCACTACTTGCATTCTTGCTTCTCTCTAAAACCGATTATTGGCTTAAGGGGGATTCTTGGTGTGTGAACTCTCACTCTAGCACTTGGTAAGTGGCCTTAGATTTGTGATTGAGAATGGTTAAATGATATGGATGATTAGAACTTGATATATGTATACTTGTGATCTTAGGTGTTTGAAGATAAGCTTGGATCACCTATATATACAAGTTTCTAGCTTTTAAGGTAAGGCTTATAGCTTTCTCAAACTTCCTATGAGCATATGATGGTTATTTCGTGCCTCGTTGATATGATCATGCTTGAGTTTTCTGAGTTTTGCTTCCTTTGAAATGGTTGAAAGCATGAGTTCTATTGTTCTTTTGATTTCCTTGCTATCATGAACTCTATGCCTTTATTATGTAACTCCGAAGCCTAATGACTCGTTTAACCTCTTTACCGATGCTTCGGAGTGAGACTTGAATCATAGACCATGGACTAAGAGGAGAAATGAACAAAAATTTTGATTGAAAACAAAGGATATGGACAAAACCGTATTTTTCGATGTTAAAACGATCTTTCGAAAATTTCCAAAATCAAAATCCGAAACGATGATTTACAAATATTTTTACGTATATAAGAACCTCTAAAATATGTTTTTGGATAAAAAATTTGAAGAAAATCAAAAGACAAAAAATTGAATTTTCATCCGAGAGTCAGCGCTTGAGCGCACAACGTTGGGCGCCCCAGCGTACTATTAAAGATTGCCCCAAGAACAAGAAGAGCAGGAATGCAAGGACGCTAAACCAGAAGCAGGGAATAGCTGGACGTCCCCAGGTCAAAGCAAAAGCATATGCCTTGACGGGAGAGAAAGGCGCGGACCCTACCCAAGTGGTTGAAGGTAAGGTCCTTATTCAAAATTTCATTTGTAAAACTCTCTTTAATCCAGGTGCTACACATTCATTTATATCCCTTGATTGTACTAAAAAAATAGACTTGCCATCTGAGAACATGAACATCTCCTATGAAATTCAAACACCTGTAGGAGAATGTTATGAAACTAGGATTAAATACCCCAAGTGCCCTATAGTTATTGAGAATCAGAAGTTTAGCGCTGACTTGATAGAATTATCAATCCAAGGCTACGATCTTATCTTAGGGATAGATTGGTTGTTTAGACATCAAGCAGTAGTTGACTGTTATGCCAAAACAGTCAAGTTAGGTACCGGAGTAGGAGTTGGTACCTTAAGTTCAAACACGAATGAGGGTGTACCCATCATTTCAGCAATGAAGGCTAGAAAGATAATTAAAAGAGGTGGATAAGGATTTCTGGCCTATCTGATAAACAAACCTCAGGACAAGATGGAATTGAAGGATGTTAAAGTGGTTAATGAGTTTCCTGAGGTGTTTCTAGAAGAGTTGAACTCACTACCTCGGATCGAGAGATTGAATTCGTGATTGAAACGATCCCTAGGGTAGCGCCATTTTCTAAGACTCCCTATAGAATGGCACCAGCATAACTAAAGGAGCTTAAGGAGCAATTGCAAGAACTGCTGGAGAAGAATTTCATAGGACCAAGCTCTTCGCCTTGGGGAGCTTCGGTCTTATTTGTAAAGAAGAAATATGGTTCACTAAGGATGTGCATCGACTATAGAGAATTGAACAAAGTGACCATCAAGAACAAGTATCCCTTACCTCACATAGACGAGCTATTTGATCATCTTCAGGGATCAGCTGTCTATTCTAAGTTAGATTTAAAATAGGGATACTATCAGTTGAAGATACGGGAAGCAGATATTTTTAAGACTACGTTTAATTCCCGATATGTGCATTTTGAGTTTGTTGTCATGCCCTTTGGACTAACTAATTCTCCTGCAGCGTTTATGGATCTGATGCATCGAGTGTTTCGCCCATATCTTGATAGCTTCATCGTAATTTTCATCGACGATATTCTGTTTATTCCAAATCTGAAAAGGAGCACAAAGGACACTTGAGAGTTGTTCTTCAGACTTTGAAGGAACACAAGTTATACGCCAAATTCAGTAAGTGCGAATTTTGGCGTAATAAGGTAACTTTTCTGGATTATATCATATCGAAGAATGGTCTAGAAGTGGACTCAGAAAAGGTTGAAGCGATCCAAAAGTGGAAAAGACCTACAACGATCACTGAAATAAAGAGTTTTCTTGGGTTAGCTGGATATTATCGAAAATTTATCTAGAATTTCTCCAAGTTGGCTGGACCACTCACTAGACTGACCCAGAAGGATAGAAAATTTGTTTGGGACAAACAATGTAAGGAGAGTTTTTCGGAGTTAAAGAAAAGATTGATAACAGCTCCAATACTCGCACTGCCTGATGGGTCAGAAGAGTTCACGGTATATACAAACGCCTCAAAGGAAAGATTGGGCTGTGTTCTGATGCAGCACAACAAAGTGATTGCTTATGAGGTAAACTACTCCACTCATGATTTAGAGCTAGCAGCAGTAGTCTTTGCTCTAGCAAAGTGGCGTCACTATCTGTACGGAGTTAAGGTAGAAGTATTTACAGATCATAAGAGCTTAAAGTATATCTTTAGCCAAAAGAACCTGAATCTAAGACAACGACGGTGGATGAAATTCCTAGAGGATTACAATTTCACCCTCACTTATCATCCAAGAAAAGCAAACATCGTTGCAGATGCTCTAAGTCGTAAAGGAAGGTTAGCAAGCATCAGATCTACCCAAAAATGTATAGTGAGATCCTAAGAGCCCAAGAGGAAGATGATTGGGTTCAGAAACTGAAGAGAGAGATGAAATCTGATTTCAGGATTAACACTGATGGGTTGTTACGATTTAGGAATCAAATTGTAGTTCCTATACTGATGAGAGAAAGAGTGCTATCTGCAGTACATCAGACAAAGTATTCATTACATCCTGGAGGAACAAAGATGTACAAGGACCTAAAACAGAAATTCTGGTGGGAAAGAATGAAGAAGGATGCAATCGAATATTTTCAGAAATGTTTGACCAGTCAACTGGTAAAGGCAGAATACCAGAGACCATCTGAAAAATTGTAGCCACTCCCAATTCCAAGTTAAAAATTAGAACAGATCACGATGAATTTCGTGATAGGTCTGCCTGTGGCACGAGGCGGATGTGACAGTATCTGGATCATGGTAGATAGACTTACCAAATCGGCACATTTTTTGCCAGTTAAGACCCAATATAATGTTGAGAAGCTCGCT
>JACFYI010003050.1:102421-119814 GCA_014898755.1 Handroanthus guayacan | reverse complement strand
ACACGTTTTGTGCATTCGAGAAATTTTCAAGCAAATACGTTTCAATTTCTCGTCACATTTCGACTCAAAAACGAGCCCAAAAGCCTAATTTACAAGCCCAATTCATAGCACAATACCTAGCCACTAATTTTGACCCAAAATAAGAATCTTTGAAAATTAAAAAAAATAATAATAAAAGAAAATGGAAGCTGCAGAGGCCAGCCGCAATAGCTGAAGCATTGGATGGGATATCCATCCATCATCCATCCTATGTTGTCCAAAGCCACCTTACCCTATCACCAAAAGTTGGTATTTATTTTAGGGGGCTTAAACTTTAAAATTCTTGCAATTTTGGCCCAAGTTTACTCTATAAATAAGCCCTAAGTTGGTCACAAAGATTTTGCAGAACTTTGAAAACTCTCCATACTTAGAAGATTTCTCTAATCAAAGCACAACCACTACTTGCATTCTTGCTTCTCTCCAAAACCGATTATTAGCTTAAGGGGGATTCTTGGTGTGTGAACTCTCACTCTAGCACTTGGTAAGTGGCCTTAGATTTGTGATTGAGAATGGTTAAATGATATGGATGATTAGAACTTGATATATGTATACTTGTGATCTTAGGTGTTTGAGGATAAGCTTGGATCACCTATATATACAAGTTTCTAGCTTTTAAGGTAAGGCTTATAGCTTTCTCAAACTTCCTATGAGCATATGATGGTTATTTCGTGCCTTGTTGGTATGATCATGCTTGAGTTTTCTGAGTTTTGCTTCCTTTGAAATGGTTGAAAGCATGAGTTCTATTGTTCTTTTGATTTCCTTGCTATCATGAACTCTATGCCTTTATTATGTAACTCCGAAGCTTAATGACTCGTTTAACCTCTTTATCAATGCTTCGGAGTGAGACTTGAATCATAGACCATGGACTAAGAGGAGAAACGAACAAAAATTTTGATTGAAAACAAAGGATATGGACAAAATCGTATTTTTCGATGTTAAAACGATCTTTCAAAAATTTCCAAAACCAAAATCCAAAACGATGATTCATAAATGTTTATACGTATATAAGAACCTCTAAAATATATTTTTGGATCAAAAATTCGAAGAAAATCAAAAGACAAAAAATTAGATTTTCACTTGAGAGTCAGCGCTTGAGCGCACAACATTGGGCGCCCCAGCGGCCACTCTCGGTAAAACAACCAAGAATTCCAGTAGCTTGGGCGCTTAGGTGCCCAGTCTCGACCCAAAAATTTTATTTTGCGCGCCCAAGCGCCCATTTCCGATTTTCAACTCGATTCTTTCTTGTTTTAAAACTTTATTTCATATGAAAACAAGTCCATATCCGATCTTATTAATGTAATACGAGTTTTGAAACAAAAACCCACCAGTCCATAGTCGAATTTCCGAAATGATTGATTGATTGAATACATTTGGCCTATTTGAAATGTTATTTGATATTGTTGGCCATTGAATGTTATGCCTTGTCGGCTTATTGATTGATTGAACGTCCATTTTATTTCTAAGCCATACGATTAATTGATTGTGGGCCCTGGTGAGTTTCTTGGGGACCGAACTGGGGCAATATCGATTGTCGACTAGGACCCTCGAAATTCCTGATTGTTGGGTAGTTCGGATGGATTCTGGAGGTAGAATCCTGAAGCGCTACCCTAAGCACATACGTCAGCTGTGCTTTTTGACTGATTGAGTTCCTTCGGGAGTTGGAGGGATAAGGTGAAATGTATATGTTGAAGATATAAGGGTGATAGACCTACCAAATAGATTGTTTCAACCTATTGACTCGAATGTGATAAATATTTCTGATATATATTGATCGTCTTGATTGTCTTGAATTGTTTGCCAAAATCACATTCTTGTCATATTGATTTATATGCTCATTGTCCTTGAATCTCTTATTCTCATTTTTTCGTTATAAGTTTTACTGGGTCAGTGGACTCATGACCTTATTTCACCATGTAAGTTCTTGAACTTGATCGAACGAATGAATGAAGCTTGATATATTGAATAGCTTATTTTGGAATTGAAATCTCTATTGTATCTTGGGGTTGATCTATCGTTTTTTGGAAATTATGAACTTAGATCATGTACATAGATCAATGGCTTGTAATCTATAAGTTAGATACGTATTGTATTTTGGAACGTTATGTCATGTAATGATATTTCCATTATGGAACTTAGTTTGGATCTTCGTATTGATATTTTGGAGTTTAGTTTGAATGAGTATATTGTGAATTTCTGTATTGATTTTAGAATGTATTGAACGCAAGTGTCTCACCTTGAGTCTCGGATCGAAAATCCTACTAGGATTTCGGGGGGCATCACAATATACATATAGTATATAGCACATATAAGACTTAAAATACGAAGAGATGAAAATATGCAAATAAAAACTCCAAAAAAAAAAATTAAAACAAAGAAACTTAAGCAAGTAAATATCGTCTATGATTGTAACCCCCACACGAGACTAATATTCGGATGATGGTCCATTGGATAAAGACACAAAAGAAAACTATTTGTACTGACATATGAGATAAACTCTAAAATTCATTTTCCAACCACTGGAACTACTTATTTTTAAAATAAAATCTAACATATTATATGCTCCAAAAACATTTTATAACCTTCAAAAACATCTTAAACAGGTGATTAAACTAACCAATCGATTGGAAGGCGCCCTATTGCACAGGCCCTAAAATACCGAATCATGTTGCCTCCTAGTACCAAACAAGCAAAATCAATACCTTTGCCTAGATTTCTAAGATTGTTGTATGCATCAAAATCATATATACTGTCACACAATTTTCTCTCACCTTGTCCGTCATCTCTCAGTTCTCTTAGCTCCTCTTTTCTAAGGGCTTTCAGCCATTTTGGTTTTCCATTTGGCAAATATGGTTGTTCAAGGAAAAAGAAAAAAAAACAATTAAGTTCCACTAAATGCACATGTTGAAAACAGATCAATATTGGCTAATGTCCTATGCTTTCCTTTCGCTTTAATCGTAATATATTTGTCATCTTTAGGTGTGAATTATTATAATTTTATAATAATAATAATAATTTATCAAGCACTCAAAATTAGAAAGTTTCTACTTTTCATCAAACACATAGCAAACAAGATATCTAAAGTTTATCTCCAACTCCATTGGCATTTTTGAAAATGAACTCAATGCAGTACAAAACTAAAATTTGAGCACAAAATTCCCATTTGGCTATAAATATAAAATAGTCACTGGAAAGGGGAGGTTCGAAAAGAGAAAGTTCCTTATAATCCTATGTTTACACATATATAATAACAAACGATCTATAAAATTTTTCATAAGATAATTAAGTCTTTCAAGCTCGAGCTTGAGGCTCTAACACAATGAAATAATCAAGACACAAATTGAAGGAAAACAAACCAAGTTGAGCTTAAACTCCTTTTTTCTCAGCTTGTCGAGCTCAAGCTCGACAAATGGCCAAGGCTCGTCCAGACTTGTTTGCATCCCCTATATTGTTAAACTTCGCAAGAGGCATATTATGTATCAGTATAATGAGGAAGAAACCTTAAGAACAAAGAACTTACTGAACGTGAGGATCAGCAAGCAAGGGGAAAAGATCTTGTACTATAGTGAGCTTTGCCTGAAAATGGAGGCGAAAAAAGAAAATCCATTAGGTGAAGAATTAAATTACATAAAGAGATTGATTGCTAAGAAACGGGACATGCCAAGAAACCAGGAAGAATATGGATTTTTAGTTTGTGTTAGCTCGAAGATATGGTAAAATATTGCCTATGCAGTATTCAGCCACATCATTACATAAAAGAAACTTCCTAGAGAGCTGGTAAAATTTTCTTAAATTATATACTTATATTGTCCACATAGATTAAGCAAATAATGCATCATGTCTATATGTTCTTATACGCTAACTCTAGGTATACAATGATAAAAATTGGGGCTTAATCATATAACCAATGGAAACCTGCTTTGTATTATTAGATTAGAACATCAAAATGGAGTTGTTTCTTAAAAAGTAAATTACCAGTGTCCATCAAAGGCATTTAGCAATTAACATATAGAGCAGTTTTTCATAGCATCACTTCTAATCTCCTTAGTTTGGCAAAGGATTCTACTCTTCCCTTCCGGCTATGTATCTCCCTGGACCTATAAAATTAACAAATTCTCTGTTGTTACACAAATGAAATAAATGCAAATATCTTAAAACATCAAAAAAGGCCCCATTTCCCTATATATATATATATATCCTAATGGCTGACCTTGCAATTTCTGCACTTGTTTTAACTTCTTTTGCTATTAGATTGATGTCTTTTAAATTTCTCTTTTGCAAATATTTTTAGTTTAATAGATTGAATGTCACGTCCCAGGCCCAGGGGCCCAGAATGTGAGATTTGCCTGAGAATTTACCGTGTGCAACCTGAAATTAAGTTTTGAACAACTTGTTCAAAAAGGATATCCAATGGTTAAACATAGATTCTTTGGTCATTACTTATATAAAGGTGACTCTTTCATCAATATCCCAATGTAGGATATCACAATCACCCCTCCTTTAAAATACGACATCCTCGTTGCGATATAACAGAGCTTAGGACCGCCCACCAGACTTTGAGACTCTAGAGGTGGTTCCTACGGGCTCAAGAGGTAGCTCCCATGCATGTAGCACTTTGCCCTACATAGCACTTAGCTCCCTTCGATTAGTGGTCCGCTGATATCATTTGTCACGCCCCAGGCCTAGGGGCTTAAAACATGAGATTTGCTTCAGAATTTACTTTGTGCAACCTGAAATTGAGCTTTGAACAACTTGCTCAAAAAGGATATCCAATTGTTGAATATAGATTCTGTGACGACCTGAAAATCCCCTTAATCTTGATTAAATTATTTTCTTTCTACCCAAAAATTAATTGCCTTTCCCGATTTTCTTTACGGTTAAATTTTCTCGGTAAAGAAATTTCATTTCAAAAATTTCTTTTGACCTAAAATTTA
Source organism: Handroanthus guayacan (assembly GCA_014898755.1). NCBI lineage: Eukaryota > Viridiplantae > Streptophyta > Magnoliopsida > Lamiales > Bignoniaceae > Handroanthus > Handroanthus guayacan. The sequence goes on along the minus strand of JACFYI010003050.1, from coordinate 114,844 downwards.
TTAAAAATACTCTATTAGCTTCGAAAATATTTTATTTTGGCCCAAAGATTTTCATAATATTATTTTAAAACCCTTAGTCCAAATTTTTAAACCCTAGCGCCATTTTAGACAATTTTAATCGCTATTGTTCAGAAAACTTTAAAACGGCAAAATTATTTCGATTTAGAATCAAAAATTTTATTTCCATCAAATGTGGTCCAAAGAAAATATTTCAAGTCCAAATGAATGAGTTTTGGCCCAAGAGTTTGAGCCCAAAGACTTTATCTAATTTTAAAAGTCCAAGTCTCAAGTCCAAGCTTTATTTTAATTAAATGAAAAAAAAAAAAAGGAAAAGGGGGATGGAAAATTCAGCCCCCTCACATACACACACACAATGGGAGACAAACCTCAAGTCTTCCTCAAAGATAAGACCACATACTTAAAATCCATCTACCTATGTGCCCACCTCATGCATTGAGTCACCGCCCCTACTCATTACCAACTTTCATAAAATCCCATAAGTGTCATCTTTCTTCCAATTAAGCTAAGGATGAGCATTTTCTTCATTATTTTCTTCATATGGACGAACTTAAGGGAGGAAAGAACAAACATTTTTCTTCAACTTTCCTTCTATAATTTCATCACTCAATTTAAGGGGAATTGATGAGGGACCTCTTCTCTTGCCTTAATTTCAAGTTTGGTAAGATTTAAGTTGGGTTTTGAGTAGATTATGGCATATGTTTATGTGGATTCTAAGTAGTTTTTCTTGATTGTTAAGAGTTTCTTGAAGCTTGAAGGAGATCTTTGGAACTTTTGAGTTTTTGAATAGCACTAGAGGTAAAGATCATGATTCTACCTTACCCTATATTGTTCAAAGCATGCTTTATGGTTCTCTCTTGAACATTCCATGGTTATGATCAACTTATTGTATTCTTTGGTTGCTTATGCTTCTTTAAATGCTTTGAGCCATATGATGAACTATTATGTTGATTATTGATTGAGCTTGATCTAGCTTTTGTATGGAGAACCATGGAGATGAACTTAAAGATTATAAGAATTTTATTGGATCATCACACTTAGAATTGGTAACTAGATGATTTTATGAACTAAGAGAAGTTTGAAAAATATGATTTTGTTCTCAGGTTGCACCGACCAGTGCACACCCTTTATTTTGAAAATTTGAAAACCGCATTTATACTACTCCAAAAATTGCATATAAAGGTTGAAAATCTCATCAAGTTTAGATATTGTTAAAACCAAAAATCATCCAAAAATAAGGAGAAAAACAATAGAAAAAGCATTTTGAACCTAACCTGCCATTTCAACCAAAATAGAAAAGGCCTCTGTTATATCCTCAATTTCAAAAATTTGTAACTTGACCTCCTCATATCCAAAAAAGCCCATAAATACACCATTTGAAACGTTATCGAATGTAATTAGTGTTAGGATTAAGAATCACTCAAAAACATGAAGGAAAATGACCAAAACTCCTTTTGAACCTAACCTACCAGATTACCCTTAGAGCAGGGGAGTTGCTGGAGTGAGTTTTGACACATTCTTCACTTTCAAAAATTTGAAACCAAACTTGCCCCTAACAAATCAGCCCCAAAAATAGCAATTAGAAACTTTGTTAAGTGTAAATGATAATAGCCCTAGAAACCACTGAAAAACATGCAGAAATCTATCGGGAAACGTTTTAAGAATCCGACTCGCCAAACTGACCAAGGTTTGCGGCAGAACCTTAGGTCAATTTAAAAATTTTATAACTGAAAAATCGCTCGTCGGATTTTCAATATAAAATCACTGTTGGAAAGCTTGTCGAGTCTAGATATTTATAGAACTAAATTACAAATTTTGACTCATTAGGATGTATCCAGAAATATGCCAGAAGTCTGACTGCCAGAATTGAATCGTGAATTTTATATGACATGAAGATGTGGTCTAATATCTAAATGATCTTGATGTTAATAGATCAAATTAACTCGAAGGATTAGACAATCTCAATATCATTTTGGGACTTAAAGCTTAAGGACCAGAGGTAAGAATTATTACTATAATCATTCTTGAATTTCCTAACATGATCATATTTTGATCATTGTTCTTATTGTTGGAAACATTGAGATTTGGACTTATTGAACATCTTATTGAATATCTTAATGCCATATACTTGTTTGATTATAAATGAGGATTTGTCGAACATAAGAAACTTAGGATAACATTTAGAATTATTTGGTTTGAAATTTTAGTACTTTGATAATGAGGTTTTGGACAAAATACATACAAACCCTAACTTAGACAAAAGAATTAATGAATTTTACGTGAATTTAATTTAATTATTTTTGTACCTAATTTTCATTATTTGAAATTATTACAAAAGCATAAACTTCTCTTTACTTATTTGAGCATTTTGAAAGTATAAAAATTTAAGTTTAAAAACTTGCAAAATGATACGATTTCAAAACATGAAATTTTTATAAATTTTTTCTTGATTTATTAAAGTATTTCGAAAATATAAATATTTAAATTTCAAAGTGATTTACCCAATTCTCCGATTTTAGTCCATATCTCATCTCCTTTAAATATTTTGATGTTCAAACTAATCTTCTTATGTCCGATAATTCGTTCTAAACGTTATATCCAATATTCAAAGGCATCCGTTATTGATTCAATGAAAATTTCATTGTTCTATCCGAATTCTCGAAACCTACTGCATGATTGTTGGGCCCTAGGAACCTTAGGGGGATTGGTTAGGCGTTAACGGAGCGTCGACCTAACCCTGGGACTTCCCTACTGTTTGAGTAGTTCGGAGAGGGCTTGGAGGTAAGTTCCCGAACGGCTACTATTGGCATGCGGTCCACCGTGCCTAAACTATCTACTGGGATTGCTCCCCTCTGAACGGCCATTCGAGGAAGAGACAAGAGGCATAAAGGTATAATTTGATTGTTTCGGAGTTATAAGGGTGACAAATCCACCAAATACTAGTCCAGCTTTATTTAGTTTGATATTTATCATTATTGTTGAAATTTGATCTCATACTTTGAATATGTTATGGATCGTATTGTTATGAATATCAAATTGCTATTATTGAGCCTTTGGGCTAACTAAATGTTTGTGAAATCATGATATCAATGGTTTTTGAAATCTGTTTAATCATATTGATATCTCGAAATTCTTGAACACATTTCTTTACTACCCTTGTTCATGGTTATGGTAATAATTTTTGCTGGGTCAGTGGACTCACCCCCTTAACTCTACTATTGTAGGAAATTAATTTTAGGAAATTTCAAGGCGAGTTTGAAGATTTGACACCAGAATTATTTTGTATCAATGATTATATAATAGTGTTTGGTAAGGTGGTGTGACTTATGCTGAGACTTGAAGTTGTATTTGTATTATTGAACAATGTATTGAAAAAGATTGTATTCACGTAAATTTTGGGGTTTAGATTATTTATTCATGTATATGAATAGCATTTCCAACCTATGAGGGAATGCTATAGGACCTGGGGCATTACAGATTCTTTGGCCATTGCTTATATAAAAGTGACTCTTTTATCAATATCCTAATGTGGGATATCACATTGAAGTCCACACAGTGCTCCTTGCTTAGCCACCCATTCGGCCTCACAACCTTCATTTCTGAAGTCCTTTTTGATCAAGAATGCGGTTTGATGAGGTAAGAGAAACATATGAATCAATTAAGCTTACTTAAACATAATAAAAGTTCTATAGGATTTTTTTAAACTCATTAGACGTTTAGATCTTAATTTGTTGAAGGTTTCGCTTGCTGTACGTGTGAGTGATCTCGAGCACCTACTTCATTAACTATCCTATTTCAGATATAGCATAGTATTACTCTTAAAAGTTTTCAAAGGAAATCAAAGAGCAGAGGACTAAAAAGAGGGCCCAGAGTACCTCACTCAAAGTAACTTATATACTGTTCATATCTCCCACCAATAAAAAATTTTAAACACTGGTAACTTCAAAAGATGACAACCTAAAAGAGAGCACCAAAATATCAGAAGCCAAAAATAGATAAGTTAATCTATAAACTGACCATAAAAGAATCCCAAACACCAATAAAAACCCAAAGAACACTCCAATATAATGATCTTTGCGAATTATGGCCCTTCAAAACAGCAGACAATTAAAGAAGCAAGAAACCAACCTCTCGAATCACAAATAAATTGAAAAACATGCAAAAGAAACAAACTTCTCACACATTGAAGGCACAAATAACAACAATCAGCGAGATTTATAAATTTTAAAAAACCAAAAAAATCAAAAAAATAAAAAAATAAATGCCAAAGGTTAACGAATCACCTCCTAAAAATCCCAAATCAGCACCAGTTAATCCTTTTCTCCAAATACCAGAAAACATATAACCCAAGTAAAATGTTTACCACATAAATAAATCTCCAATTTCTTTTCAATAAAACATATTATATTTCCTCAACGAAACAATAACCAGAGTCAAAAGACTGTAGCAAACATCGGACGACTTAAAATATCAAACTAATAGTGAAAACACCACACACAACATACGGCAAATACGTCGCGAAAAAAAAAAAAAGAACCATAAAAAGTGAGCAACAGTAACACGCCTCTATTATTTCTTCAACAGAGCATGGGAGGAAGCAAAAATATCCAGCTCAACCACCGCACAATAGAAGGGCTACAATGCAGGTATTATAAAGAACAAAAGGAGTCCAAATCAATAAGAATAAAAATTATCCGACGGATCTCTCTTTCCTGTGTAGATCTAATAAATCCATGATGTACTTTGGTATTCTTCAAATAGGTATGGAGTTCTCCTCCATTAAATCATATTCGGCAATCTAAGATATAGAGAGAGAAACTACCATTTGTGGACGCAAGGTGTGAGCTGCTTTCTTTGTTTTTTTCGCTGAGAAACCCTAAAACACGTTTTGAAAAGAAAAAGTAATAAAATAGTAAAACGCAAGAGAAGGGAAACAAGGAATCGGACGGCAGAAAACACATTTCTTCCACCATTTTATTGGGGCCCACCATAAATTAAAACCAAGTACAACAAAGTAGGCAAAGCGTACAAACTTGTGCAGCACAGAACGTCACAAACGATGTCATTTTTGGGGTGAAAAAAATTGAAAAAAGGCAGGCACGCAGGCGCGACACTGTTGCCACGCGGATACACGCCTATATATAAGAGTAAAGTAATGCACATATTTTTTTTGTTTTTATAAGAAAAAGGTTGGGTCAGGAGGTCCCGATGTAGCTACTCCAACCAAGGGAATCCAAACGCTACGAAATGTTCCTTTTGCCAAAGTTTGCTGGGACAATGCCCAACTTGGTTACTGCAGCCTCATCAACACACCAGTGAATAAAGCCCAACTTTTCATCAGACATGCCTTAAATAATTATTTTCATATGTTTTTCAGTAAAAGAACAAAAATAGCCTCATTAGACAATGCAATGATAACCTTTCTTTTTTAATATTTCTTTTCCCTTTTCTTTTCTTTTTCCTTTTGGATTTTATTATTTTTCCTCTCTTTCAAATTTTATTCTATTCTTTTTCATTTTTTCACTCGTGTTATGTTATATGTATATTCAAATAAAAATATTTTTTACTTACAAAAATTCCTATCACTTAAAAATTTACAAAAATTTTTAAATTTTTAAGTTTACAAAGAACTTAACACATGTATTAAGAGTGCTGCACATGATAGTAATTATTGATAATCTTTTTATATCATACCAAGATAAAGAGAAACGCCCTACATTTAATAGTAAGTTCTTCCTTCAATATATGTAATACGCTAAATAAGTAGTTAAATAATACTTTTTTTTCTCCCCAAGATAATATGACTCATATTAAATTTAATAATAACTTTTCATGCTATTATAATTTGACCAACGAAACATAAAAAAATAATTTGGGAACCACAATACATTCATAAAATTGGCAAATATCGTCTCCCTCTTTTTCTTTTTTTTCTTTTTTTTTTTTCCCTTAAGAAAAAAAACCACAATAAATTCGTAAAATTGGCAAATATCATCCAGGCATATTAAAATTATAGTTGGCCAAGAAATACTTTTGAGGTTGGACGTCAATCTATATTATTTACATTATATCAATCTATATTATATTAGTCTACATTATCCATGCTAGTATAAAAATGAAGCTAATTTTGTATTTAAAATGAAAATTATTTTGTGCTCTTTTACAAATTAACCCTTTTATTTTCTGTAGAATGAAATGAGGAATGTGTAATTAAGGATGAAATTGGAATCTCATGGGTACGACATAGTTTTCATATCAAATTTTAAATGTTTCAATATATTATTTTACTTAATTAACACCATTCAATGAAATTGCAGTAGTAATATGTCATCCAAAAGCTATTACACTTTATCTATTAAAAGCTTTTCCATTTTTCTTATCTACTTTCATAATTTTTATCATCTTTCTCTTCAAACCAAAACCTCCATTGAATATTTTTTCTTTTTGTACTATTAGTTTACAAAAATAAAAAATTTTTACGGGAAAAAAAACTCACTTCTTGGGAAGAACTATATAAGATAAATTGGACATATTCGGAGAAGTTTAGAAAGAAAATCAGGGATTTGAAGTTGGCATTACCTTTAATGCGTTTATTTAATTTTGATTTTATTTATTATTTTGATGTTAAACTATTGGTAGTGTAACGCCCCCGAAATCCCGGTAGCGTTCCGCCCAGAGACCCGAGGTGCGCTACTCGCGTTCTATACAATCTAAAACCAACTCAAAAAACCAACAACATAATAGTTTATACTAGAATTCCCAAAAGAAGAGAAATATCATTACATGCCCAAGTATTTCACAAATACATAATGTGCTTAGCTTACGGATTACAAGCCATTAGTCTATACATTCTATGAGTCCATAAGCTAAAGATTGATCCAAAATACCAAAGAGAGTACAATTCCAAAACAAGCTATTACAATCAATCTTAGTGCTTCAATCAGTCGTACGTTAAGTCTCACGGACCTACATGATAATATAGAGCTATGAGTCCACTGACCCAGTAAAACTTATAGCAGGAAAACGAGAATAAGAAGTTCAAGGAAATGAGCATGTTAACGACAAAACAAGAATGTGATTTGGAAAGTAATTCAGAACAATCAAGATGATCAATACAATCATATATCAGAAAACTTTTATCACATTCGAGTCATTTGGCTGAAACAAACAATTTGGTAGGTTTATCACCCTTGTATCTTCAACATATACATTTTAGCCTTATCCCTCCAACTCCCGAAGGAGCTCAATCAATCAGAGAGCACAACCGACTTATGTGCTCAGGATAGCTCTTCAGGATTCTACCTCCAGAATCCATCCGAACTACCCAATAATCAGGGATTTTCGAGGATCCTAGTCGACAATCCAATATTGTCCAAGTTCGGTCCCCAAAAAAACTCCCCATGGCCCACAATCGTTCAATCATTCAGGCTTGAAACAAAAGGAACATTCAATCGTTCAACAAAGCCGTTGAGACATAACGTTTATTGGCCATCAATATCAAATAACATGTCAAATAGGCTAAACGTATCAATTGATCATTTCAAAATCTAGACTATGGACTAGAGGGTTTTCGTTTCAAAATTCAAATTACGTTAGAAAGATCGGGACTTCATATGTTATGAAACGAAGATTAAAAATCAAGTTGGATACCAGAACGAGCGCTTGGGCGCTCAAACAGGCGCCTGAGTGCCCAAAATAAAGATTTTTGGGCAGAAGCTGGGAGCTTAAGCGCCCAAGCTTCTGTAAAAATAGGGCTTTTAGCCCGAGTGTGGGCGCTTGGGCACCCCCCAACGTACGCTCAGGCACTGTCTCTCGGGTTAAATCCCAATTTTTCGTCTATTGGTTTTCTTCGAATTTTTTTTCCAAAATTACATTTTTGGGGTTCTCTTATACGTAAAAACATTTAAATCATCGTTTTGAAATTTTGCTTGAGATTTTTCAAAAGATCGTTTTCAAGTCGAAAAACACGATTTTTTGTCCATATCACTCGTTTTTAGCCATTCTTTAGTTCGTTTCTCCTCTTAGTCCATAGTCCATCATTCAAGTCTCAATCCAAAGCAACGGTATAGGCATCAAAAGGACATATTAAGCTTCAAATTTACATAATCAAGGAATATAACTCATGATAGCAAGAAAACCAAAGGCAACAACATAAAAGCTCATGCTTCCATCATTTCAAAAGATGCAAAATTTTAGAAAACTCAAGCATGATCATATCATCAAGGCAACAGAATAATCATCATATGCTCATAAGAAGGATGAAAAAGCCATAAGTCTTACCTTTAGATGCTAGAACTTGAAGATGCAAAGGTTTCAAGCTTAGTCCTCAAACACCTAAGATCATAAATGCACTTGTATCAAGTCCTATATAACCATCACATTAACCATTCTTAAATCATATTCATAAGCTTAACTTACCAAGAGTCTAGGATGAAAGCTGACACACAAAAATCCCCTTTGAGAGCAAATCGATTTTATGGAGAAAGGAAAACACAATGTATTTTGAGAGAATTTTTCTAAGTGTGAAAAGTGATAGAGTTTACAGAAAATTTATGTTCAACAATGGCTTATTTATGGATGAGCTTGGGGCTAAAATGCAAGAAGCCATAAGTTCAGGCCCCTCAAAATAATACCTTAACTTGGTGCTAACTTAGGATGGCTTGTGATGGATGGATTGATGGCAAGAAAATCCCATCCATAGCAAAGAAGGTGGCTGCTACGACTGGGCTGTTCTGTAGCTTTAATTTCTTCTTTTTTCTTTTTTTTTTTTAAGTTTCAAAGATGCTATACTTTGGTCAAATATGCTATACTTTGGTCAAATATGATGGCTAAGGTTTTGGATCAAGTTTTGGGCTAGTTTATTTGGCTTTTGGGCTCATTTTTGGGTCGAGATACAACGAGAAAATAAAATGTGTTTGTTTGAAAAAATTTCGGATGCACGAAACGTGTTTTGAGTTTAAAATGATGCTTGATTTTGAAATCGAGTAAATTTTTAAAAAATCGATGACTCAAAATTTTATTTAGAGAATTCTCAGGTGTTACACTCTCCCTTCCTTAAAAGAATCTGGTCCCCAGATTCATACCTTATTCGAACAAGTGAGGATACTTGTTCTGCATTTCATCCTCACGTTCTCACATAGCCTCTTCTACTTTCTGGTTCCTCCAAAGCACCTTAACTTGCGAAATCCTACGATTTCTAAGCTCACGGACCCTACAATTCCTAGCCTGAGCTCACGGACCCTACGACATCCTACGATTCCTAGCCTATCCACACCCTTTGCATGTTCTAGGTCGCTGTGGAGAGGTATATCGAGATGTTCTATAACATGCAAAGGGTCTGGATAGTATTTCCGTAGCTGGGACACGTGGAACACGTTATGGATTCCGGTTAGGTTCGGTGGAAGATCTAGTCAGTATGCTACAGGATCAATTTGTTTCAGAATCTCGAATGGTTTTGTGTTTTTAGGGCTTAGCTTTCCAGCCTTACCCATTCTCTGAATTCCTTTTTGGGGAGAAATTTTCAAAAATACTTGATCTCCCACATTAAACTCTAAATCTTTCCTATGCTTATCAGCGTAGCTTTTCTGGTGATCTTGAGCCGTTTTCATGTTCTTCTTGATGATTTGAACCTTATCTATAGCTTCTTGGATTATCTCGAGTTGCAGTGCATCTTTTTCTGAGCTCGAGGCGCTCTTGATCTCCTCTATATCCCAATGAAGTAGTGATCTGCACTTCCTACCATACAGTGCTTCATATGGAGCCATCTGAATCGAGGCCTGATAGCTGTTGTTATAGGCAAACTCCACCAGTGGTAGATGCCCATTCTAATTTCCTGAAAATTTCAAAACACATGCACGTAGCATATCCTCCAGTGTTTGAATTGTCTTCTTCGATTGTCCATCTGTCTGGGGATGTGCAACAGTACTAAATAGCAATTATTTCCCCAAATGTCCTTGCAGGCTCCTCCATAATTTCGTTGTGAATTTGGGATCCCTGTCAGAGACGATACTTTGAGGGATTCCATGTAATCGCATGATCTCCTTTATATAAATTTCAGCGAGCTTCTCAACATTATACTGGGTTTTAACATACAGAAAATGTGCCGATTTGGTAAGTCTATTTATCACAACCCAGATACTGTCACATTCACCTCGTACCACAGGCAGACCTGTCACTAAGTCCATCGTGATCTGTTCCCATTTTCAACTTGGAATGGGGAGTGGCTGTAACTTCCCAAATGATCTCTTGTATTCTGCCTTCACCAATTGGCAAGTCAGACATTTCTGAACATATTCAATTACATCCTTCTTCATTCCTTCCTACCAAAATTTCTGTTTTATGTCCTTGTACATCTTTGTTCCTCCAGGATATAATGAATATTTTATCTGATGTGCTGCAGTTAGCACCCTTTCCTTTATCCGTGAAGAAACAACAACCCGATTCCTGAATCTTAATAACCTATCAGTGTCGATCCTAAAATCAAGTTTCATCTCTCTCTTTAGTTTCTGAACCCAATCGTCTTCCTCTTGGGCGCTTAGAATCTCACTATACATTTTTGGGTAGATGCTCATGCTTGCTAATCTTTCCTTTCGACTTAAAGCATCTGTAACGACGTTTGCTTTTCCTAGATGATAGGTGAGAGTGAAGTCGTAATCTTTTAGGAATTCCATCCACCATTGTTGTCCTAGATTCAGCTTATTTTGGCTAAAGATATACTTTAAGCTTTTATGGTCTGTGAATACTTCTACCTTAGCTCCATACAGGTAGTGACGCCACTTTGCTAGAGCAAAGACTACTGTGGCTAGCTCTAAAATCATGAGTGGGGTAATTTACCTCATGATTTTTCAACTTTCGTGATGCGTACGCAATCACTTTGCCATACTGCATTAGAACACAGTCTAATCCTTCTTTTGAGGCGTCTATATACACAATAAACACTTCTGACCCATCAGGCAGTGCGAGTACTGGAACTGTTGTCAATCTTTTCTTTAACTCCGAAAAACTCTTCTCGCACTGTTTGTCCCAAACAAATTTTCTATCCTTCTGGGTTAGTGTAGTGAGTGGTCCAGCCAGTTTGGAGAAATTCTGGATAAATTTCCAATAATATCCAGTTAACCCAAGAAAACTTCTCATTTCAATGACCGTTTCAGGTCTTTTCCATTTTAGGACCGTTTCAACTTTTTCTCAGTCCACTTCTAGTCCATTTTTTGATATAATATGACCTAGAAAAGTCACCTTATTAAGCCAAAATTCACACTTACTGAATTTGGTATATAACTTGTGATTTTTCAAAGTTTGAAGGACTATTCTCAAGTGTCCCTCATGCTCCTCTTCAGATCTGAAATAAACCAAAATATCGTCAATGAAAATTACGACGAAGCTATCAAGGTATGGGCGAAACACTCAATGCATTAGATCCATAAATGCCGCAGAAGCATTGGTTAGACCAAAGGGCATGACAACAAACTCAAAATGCCTATATTGGGAATTGAATACAGTTTTAGAAATGTCTGCTTCCCATATTTTTAGCTGATAATACCTCTGTCTTAAATCCAACTTAGAAAAAATGGCTGATCCCTGAAGATAATCAAACAGCTCGTCTATGTGCGATAAGGGATACTTATTCTTGATGGTCACTTTATTCAATTCTCTGTAATCGACACACATCCTTAGTGACCCATCTTTCTTTTTCACAAATAAGACTGGAGCTCCCCAAAGCAAAGAGCTTGATCTTATGAAATTATTCTCCAGCAGTTCTTGCAACTGTTCCTTAAGCTCCTTCAATTCTGCTGGTGTCATTCTGTAGGGAGCCTTAGAGAATGGTACTACCCCAGGAATTATTTCAATCACGAATTCAATCTCTCGATTCTGGGGTAGTAAATTCAACTCTTCAAGAAATACCTTAGGAAACTCTTTTAACCACCCTAACATCCTTTAACTCAATTTTCTCTTGAGGTTTATTTATCAGATAGGGCCGAAATCCTTGTCCACCTCTTTTGATTATCTTTCTGGCCTTTATCGCTGAAATGATGAGTATACCACCATTTTTGTTTGTAATTAAGGTACCCACTCCTACTCCGGTACCTAATTTGACTGTTTTGGCATAACAGTCAACTATTGCTTGATTTCTAAACAGCTAATCCATCTCTAAGATAAGGTCATAGTCTTAGATTGGTAATTCTATAAAGTCAGCATTAAAGTTTTGATTCTCAATAACTACAGGGCATTTCGGATATCTAATCCTAGTCTCATAACAATCCCCTACAAGTGTGTGAATTTCTTAGGAGATGTTCATGTTTTCTGATGGCAAGTCTATTTTCTTAGCACAATCAAGGGAAATAAAAGAATGCATAGCACCAGGATCAAAGAAAGCTTTACAAATAAAATTTTGAATAAGAACCTTAC
>JACFYI010003050.1:77092-96759 GCA_014898755.1 Handroanthus guayacan | reverse complement strand
GCAGTTCAGAACATTCAGAATATACAGATCAAGTCAATAACAGGTATCACATTCGAGTCACCAGGCAGAAATAGGCATTTGGTAGGTCTATCACCCTTATATCTTCAATATAATCATATAAAACCCTTATCCCTCCAACTCTCGAAAGAGCAACAGATACAGAGAAGCACAGCTGACGTACGTGCTTTCGGATAATCCCTCAGAACCCTATCTCCAAGGTCGTCCGGATTAATCCCATAGATGAGGATTCATACGAGCTCGTATTGATAACCCGTTGTTGCCCAATCCAATACTCTTATAAATTCCTAGGGCCCAATAGACAATCAGAACAGTAGGCTATGAACAATCAGGACAGTTCAGTCATATCAGAATCAAGGTGCTATTAACACGTATTGATTGACTACGAATGATAGAACGGACAATTCGGAGGCTTAGTCAATTGTTTAGTTCGAACAAACTAGGAATGGACTATGGACCAAAAGTTTCATCATTTTGAAAACTTAATCGTACTTTAAAAAGATCAGATACGGACTCGATTCAACCAAAAGAAGTCAAAAATCGCATTGAAGGAAGTCAGCTCAGGCGCTTAAGCGCCGATTTGGGCGCTCAAGTGCCCAAACACAAAATTATTCCAATGAACTGGGCGCTTGAGCGCCTAGCTTCTGGAGTTGGCCAACCAGACCGGCCCTTGAGCGCCTATATCGAGCTCTTGAGCGCCCGTTGGGGCTTAGGCGCTCGTTTTGAGCGCTTAAGCGCTGAGTCTCGGCCTATTTTTCGCTTTTTTGTCTTTTTATTTTCTTTTGATTTTTGGTTCAAAATCACATTTTTGGGATTGTTTTATGTCCATAAACATTTGTAAGACATCGTTTTATGATTTTGTTTAAAGATTTTTCGTTAATAAAATTAAGTCAAAATATGACGTTTTGTCCGTATCTTTTGTTCATGTCCGTTTTTAGGTCATCGAATCCACCTCTTAGTCCATGGTCCTCAATTCAATAACTCATCCATGCTCAGGTCATGATTTTTTTCGAATATTAGAGGCTCAAGATGTTCATGTCAATAGATTAACACATACATATACCAAGAAGAACATCTTCAATGGCAATAGAGTTCACAATACACAACAATAACCACATGAACAACATGCTTATGAGCTTGAAATCTGAATATCATATGAAGCATGGAGTGGAGCATGGAATCAAGAATAAGAGAGTGAAAACCATAAGTCTTACTTGCTAGAGCTTCTAGGCTCGTCTTGAAGAAATGCTAGATGTTCCAAATATTGAGTTAATCACCTAATAACAATCAAAATGTGTGTTAACTCTTACATATTCATATCATAATCACTTATTTATTAAGCTAACATCAAGCTTACCAAGGTAGGAGTGAGTATCCCTTAAAGTTCCCTTGAGTTTTCCTTAAGAAAATATCAAAGATTGGGAAAGATGGGAGGTTGCCGGGGAGGCTGGAAAAGAGAGGAAAATGAATATGTTTTCTCTGCAGAATTTCTTGAGGAAATGGATTGAATGAGGCCTAAGCCTCCTTTTTATAATATGATAATTTACATGCAAGTGGATGGTCAAAAAGTAAGCCAAAATTTCAGCCAACAAACCCCTTTATTTCTCGAAAAATTTCGGCTGGAGCATGCAGCCCATACCTCATGCATGCAAAATCTGATTTCTTGTTTTCTTATTTAATTTTTTTTTTTAAGTGTTAAATATATTTTGGGCTAGAAATGTGGGTTAATTTAAGTTGTGTCTTGGGCCGAAAATTTGGGCTTAAGAAACATTATTGGACTGAAATTTATCGTAAGAAATCGAGACTCCGACAAGAAAAATACTTGAAACAGATGAAATTTATTTTTGGTATCAAATCGTGCTTCGTTTTACTTAAATCAAAATAACTCGAGAAAATTGACGATTTGAAATTTTACTTAGGGAAACTCGGGGTATTACAGTGGGTGCTAGCTTAGGGTGGCTTGTGATTGATGAATTGATGGCAAGAAAATCCCATCCATAGCAAGGAAGGTGGCTGTTGCGGCTGGGCTGTTCTGCAGCTTCAATTTCTTCTTCTTCTTTTTTTTTTTTCTTTTTTGAGGTTCAAAGATGCTATACTTTGGTCAAATATGATGGCTAAGGTTTTGGGTCAAATTTTGGGCTAGTTTATTGGACTTTTGGGCTCGTTTTTGGGTCGAGATGCGAAGAGAAAATGGAACGTGTTTGTTCGAAAAATTTTCGGATGCACGAAACGTGTTTTGAGTTTAAAACGATGCTTGATTTTGAAATCGAGTAAATTTTCGAAAAATCAATGACTCAAAATTTTATTTAGGGAATTCTCGGGTGTTACAGGTAGTGCATTACTATTTTATATATTAATACTTGTGGTTAACGCTCATAACATATTTTTGCGTACAAGAATCCCATGGTATGATCGAGCGCCATAGTTTTCAAAATTAGTACGTGTAGCACACTTGATGCGTGTACTAAATTCTTACTTTATAAGCTTAAAATTTTTTAATATTTTTGCAATTATAAAATATTTTTATTTGAATTTAAATATATAATAACATGATTGAAAAATAAAAATGAAGAGCATAAAATTAGAAAGAAAGTAAATAAAAAAAATAGAAAAAGGGAAATAAGAAAATTAGAGGGGAAAAAAAAGATAAGGGAAAATAAATATTGAAAAAAGAAAGGTTATCATTTATCTTGTAGAGTGAGGTTATTGTTGTCTCTTCACTATCCTCCATTGGGAAGGCTTCCTCGGCCTCCTT
Source organism: Handroanthus guayacan (assembly GCA_014898755.1). Classification (NCBI taxonomy): domain Eukaryota; kingdom Viridiplantae; phylum Streptophyta; class Magnoliopsida; order Lamiales; family Bignoniaceae; genus Handroanthus; species Handroanthus guayacan. Next base: position 93,986 of record JACFYI010003050.1, on the reverse strand, counting down.
TCCTTTGGTATTTGATCTTGAAGTTCTGGGGCCCTCTTCTATTTGTTTCTCCATCCGTTCATCTATACCGGTTATTTATTGGCCGCTGCTACTTTTAAGGTGCTCTCCCACCCTTGTAATTCGTCTAGGACTTGCGCCTGTGCGTTTTTCGGTACGTAGTCCCACCAGAGGATACACCCAATACATCGCATGGGGTACGAGTATACTGAGTGCCTGGTGTATGCTCTGTGTTTGGACATATTGTGCTTGAGTGTTTGGTCAGAATCTCCACTGCAGTTGGTTTTCATTTTATGGTGATCGTCATATGCTATTCTGGTTTTGTCTTACTCCAATTGAATTGGAGTATTCTTTTGGTTCAACTATATCAAAATAACTATTTAAGGTATGAATACTTTATATAGTATGAATGGATTACATGCCTTGCAGCTTGGATGTTGTTGGGCCTAGTAAATGTTTCAATGAGGCCTTCTCAACTCATTTAAAATTTGGGCTAACCCAATCCAATCTATGTAAGGCCTCAACTATGGGCCGAAACACATTTCTAATATTAATGAGATTTAGTAGTATGCTCTTACTTGTTTTAACATATGTATCTATTATATAACACTAGTTGTGGCACACTCGATGTGTGTGCCTAAATTTTCTATTAAATAAAATTGAAAAAAATTATTTATGTTAAATAGTGTCAATGTTTCTTAATTTTTTAAAATATTTTACTTGAATTTATCATATAAGGCAACACGACTGAAAAATAAATTCGGAGAGAATAAAGCTGGTTAGAAAGATAAATATTATAATTGGAAAAAAAAGAAAAGAGAAAAATAAATATTAAAAAAAGCTATGTATAAGTATAGAGAAAAACTATTTTACATTATCTTTGATTGAAAAAAAATATATTTATCTTTTAAAATATCATTAATCTTGTCAACTCGTTTCAAAATATATCAAAATAACTACCTAAGAGTCTCATATTTTATATATTATATAGATATAAATATAAAGAAGAGAAATGCTATCCCTATTCTGATCAAAGATAGAATTTTTATTTTTTCAATTAACAATCAATTTGAAGTAGAGTCAAGAAAGATGAATCCCGTTATGATAAACGTATTCATTTTGCAAGTTCATTATTGAAGGTAGTTACAAAGAATTTTACTACCGATGAATACAATACTTGAATTCTTGATATAGATGATACATGATTTTCGTCCTTTGGAGATTTCAAGTGTAATAGGAACATCTATTATATCTATACTCTATATAAAGCACTAGCCCCTTAGTAATTGTGTGTTTTCAAGTGGAGTAAAATGCAGAAAACCCCAAACCTTTGGGGTGTTTTGCATGTTACTTCCTAATTTTTGCGAATGTGTATTAAGCATCCCACCTTTGCAAAACATGCGACTTGCCCCCTTGAGCCAATTTCTGATGAATTTTTTTTTTTAATATTCCATTCTATTGAAGTGTTAGGAGCACTTCAGTCAATTTACCAGATCTTGCAATTGACCCTAAAAGTTGAGGGGGGCAAAGTGCAATTTACTCCAAAATTTAACTACTTTCCATTAAAAGATGTCTCCTCCAAAAATAAAAAGACAAATTTTTACGATTGCTTAAAAGTAAATTTGACCCAAAAAATGCTCCAATTCTTATTCAATGGTAGGCCAAAATTTTCATCTTGTTGCTCAACAATATAACATATACACAAGTATATATATATATGCTAATATTCTAATACATATAAAAGTAAAAATGTTCTACCGAAGTTTAAAAGAAGAATTTAGTATAAAAAATAACATGTTTTTACCCTATCACAATTAGTTGTATATTAAATAAAAACATATTTATAGTATAGAATCTAACCGATTCTGAATATTTGATAGTAACTTTTTTAACATCTTTCAAATATTAGAGAGAGAGAGAGAGAGAGAGAGAGAGAGTGTAACGCCCCGAGATCCCAATGCATTTCTGCCCTAGTTCTCGGGACATTACTTTGCATGCATAAACGATAACTGAACACTAAAACACAAATATATAAAAACTTAACTTATAATTTATATCATTTACAAATTATTCTAAGGTCACATCATACTAGCTAGTTCTATCTTACAATCATACCATGTTTACAACATTAATGTACATTATATACAATACTAAGTTTGATCAAGTACAATTTATTATAAAAAATGAAAACGTTCTAATCTATAAGCTCCCCAAGCACGTAATCTACAAACTCCCCATGCACGAAAGTATTTGTCACAATATACCATCCTCCTGGATCTCTGGTTATTAAAAAGTGAACGTGAACGAAAAACTCCATGCTAACATTACGCTCATGGTCATCCACAATAAACGAAAAATGAAAGCACACGCTCTTCTCGGAATCACTTACCTACACATTATGAAAAAACTAAAGTCACGAGACTTAGAAAAGATCATGATGGGTAATCAAAAGTTAGGATTCAAGAAATTAATAGGTGTGATGAATAGTTAATCGTTGCTGATAAGATTTGACATTCATATTGAAGATAGATAATTCAGTCTAATGCAATTATGAACTCGAAAATTCAAATCTTATTACGAATATCAAAATCAATTAGGCTGAATTAGTGTTTGGTGGATCTATTACCCTTATTTTTTCAAACAATATCAATGACCTTATTCCTCCATTTTTGCTTTTCGGTGGCCGCCCGAGTTAGGCCAATAAACAATAGGCACGGTCGACCGCGTGCCAAGTATAACTATTTGAAAACCTACCTCCAAGTTTCCTCCTAGCTATCTTAACGATAGAGAAGTCTCAAGGGTTAGGTTGACGTGCCGTAACGCCCAACCAATCCCCCCTGAGGTTCTCAAGGCCCAACAATCATGTAATAGGATTTCATTGATAAGATATCGTTTGGAGCAATTAAGAAACCATAATATGGTATCAACTTCAAATGATTGGTATAAGAAAATTTAGGTATTCAATCGGGATATAGGAATTCTACTTGGATCATCAAATTATATTTAAAGGTTATAGGAGATTATTTTTTTAAAGCTATTTTGGTTGAAATGTCAAATAGGTCAAGTTCTGAGAGTTTTTGGAGCGGTAGTAATTTTTCGGGTTACTTTAAAAATAAAATTAGATGAGTTAAAATTGAAAATTTGGTTCTACTACTATCTAGACTCGATAAAATTTTCAACGGTAATTTTATATTGAAAATCCGACGAGTAGAATTTTATTTATAAATTTTAAAGTTGACTCACGGATCTGTCGAATCCTCAAATCAACTTAACATGTTCAGATTTAAGAAATTTTCTGGGATGATTCCTTCACGAATTTTAGAGATTGAGCCTATTATCATCTACATTTAACAAGGTTTCTAAATCATATTTTTGGGGTTGATTTGGTGAAGAAAAGAGTGGTTTTCAATGATTTAAAGTTGGAAGATATGTTAGGCCATAGGCCTGTGTATCCCCTGTTAACTAGGAAAACTGGCAAGTTCGAGTCAAATGGTATTATTGGTCTTTTTCTTTCACCATTTTGGGTAATTCTTGATTCTAATGATAACTACACTCAATAAGATTTCAAATGGTGTAAATTGTGAATTTTTTGGACTTGTGGATATCCCGTTATGAATTCTTGAACCTAGGGTTAAGATAGAGACCTCCCCTGTTTTAGCTAAAGCGGCAGGTTCGGCTCAAATAAATTTTTCTACCATTTCCTCCCTTGTTTTCAAGTGATTCTTGGTTCTATCATCAACTAGACTCGAAGAGGTTTCTATTGGTACCTTATATGAAATTTTTAGATGAGTACAAGGGATATTTTCATTTTTTTGAAGTGAAGTGAGTGCACTGCTTAAGGTTACCTGAGAACAATTCATGATTTCACACTTCATTTATTTCATGAAATCACGTAACCACTAAATTCAAGTGATGATCCACTAAATTCCTTATAACCCTAAGGTCAGATTCATGGTTCCATAAGTACAAGCTAAGACATGCTCCATCAATAATAAAATGAGAGTTAATTAAGTAGCTCATAAAAAACAAACTATAACAATCATGAAGCCATAATGACCAACATGATAACAAGCATACCACCCATAGATTTTTCAAAAAATTGAAACCATGATCAAAACTTGAAAAACATGAGGGGGGTAGTGTCATGATCTTTACCTTTTTGCTACTTAAGCTTGAGGTTTCCAAAGATTTTCTTCAACTTTCTCACTAGCATCTAACATGAGAAGGAAATCTCTTAAGTTTCATTTGAACAAACAATCTAACTATTAAAATCTAAACTAAATCTTACCAACTTGAAGATTTGAGAGGATGAGGGAGTCCCCTACAAATTCCCTTTTGATTGTTACTTGATATTAAGAAAGAAAGTGAAGGAAAATGAAAGGAATTGAAGGTGCATACACACACTTAAAAGTTCGGTCTTGGGAGAAGAATGGCTGAGTTTTTTTTTTTTTTTTTTCCTTTGTTTTCTTCCTCATTTTCTTGTGTATATAAACTTGTAGAATACATATACAAGTGTATAATATAAGGGACAATACTTGGCAATTTTGCAAATACATTAGAAGTGCAAATGATATTGTTGGATGACAAAGCAAGGAGAGTAATCACTTGTTGGGCCATTACCTCATGACTTACTTCACTTCCTTTATTTTTACTTAAGTGTGAGTGTGTGTGGATCGGCTGATTCCCTTTTCTTTCCTTTTATTTTTTTTTCAAAATTTTGAAAATGGGCTTGAATTTTGAATTTGAAAGTTGGCTAATGTATTGAGCTCAATTCCTTAGGTCAAATAGACTTGGTTTTGGGTTAAAATTATCATATTTGAGCCTTATTTGATTGAAATAATATTTTTAGTTGCTAAAACAAAATAATTTTGCCGTTTTAAAGCCTTTTGGACAATAGCGATTAAAATCATTTAAAACGGTGCTTAATTTAAAATTCATAAAACTTAGGGGTTAAAATAAAAATTCAAGAATCTTTTGGGCCTAAAATATTATTTTTGAAGTTAATAGGATGCTCTTGGTAAGTTTTTGCCGAAAGAATATTTTTAAAATGAGTTTTTTTCTTTACCGACAAATTTTAACCGTAAATAAAGTTTTTAAAACTAAGGATTTAAAAATATATAATTATGAAAGTCTTTGGAGAAAAATAATATTTTCAATAACTTTTTAATGTAAAATGGATTCTTTGAAAATAATAAAATATTTTTAATTGTGAGAAAAATCTCAAATCGACGAAAAATCAATTATCGATTAAAGTTTCTTTCGAAAACGTTGAAAACGTTTATTGATTGAACACAAAGGTTTAAAATTTTAATTCAAGAAAATTCTCGGGTCTTTATAGAGAGAGAGAGAGAGATAATACATGACTATAAAGATAGCATTTTACTTAGTTCAATTGAGTAGATCTTCTTTAATATATGACTATAAAGAACACAAAAATAATGGTTGAAGCCACCAAAAAGACTAAAGACAAACCCAACATAAAGCGGGGGAAAAAAAAAAAGAAATTAATGCAATTCTAGAAAATCCTTTGAATAAATAAAACAAACAAGAGCAAAAAACAAAAATAGAAAATAAAAATCCCTCAAACCTTTCAAACACAGAGAGGAGGAAAAAGAAAAAATTAAACTAAAGTAACAGCAATATCAAATTACCCAAATTATACTCATAGATCATGCAAATACAAGAACTTAGGTAGACTTTTTGTACTTCTATATATAGCGTGTGTGTGTGTATGCATGGGTGTATGCTTTACTGTTAAGCAGCAAGATGAAATTTTTGGCCTACTATTTAAAATGGATTGGAATACTATCTCTTTTTAAGTGAAATTTACCTTTTCAGCAATCTAAAAAATTTGTTCTTTTTTTTTTTGGGAAGAAATATTTTGAAGGGAAAAGAGTTTAATTTTTTATTAATTTGCCCATTTGCGCCCAACCTTTAAGATGAACTGTAAGATTGGGAAAATTGTTTGAGGTGTCCCTTAATAGTTCAAAAGAACGGAATATCCAAAAAATATTTCACCAAGAATTGCCTGAAGGGAGAAAGTGGCACATTTTGCAAAGATTAGGATGCTTAATGCTTAGGAGGGTTCTCTCCATTTTAAGATCCCATAATATTTATTATCCTAATAAATATCTGCAATCCAGAAAAAATCATGACCTAATAATTGTATCTTTTACATTAATTTGTGTGCATATGTTTATATTAATTCATATAATTAAATATAAAAATCAAGTTTGCATTATAAATTAATACATATGAAACATGTTTTGGCTGTTTGATGCACACACTTATTAAGCATGCACCCTGGTTATAGACAATACACCAAATCTTTAGTTGCATGTTTTTATGTGATGATATACCTTTAATATTAACTTACTTTAATAACCACTTATAATCTACTAGTAGTTTGTTTATATATTAGGTTACATATTCATTATATTTTGGCTTTCAAATACCCACTCAATTGTGTTCTACATTTCAATATATGACTTATAGTTCAGTTATTTTACACACACAATGAGTGTGCATCATATGCTAACAATAACAATAACAATAATAATAATTGAGTGCATAAATATAGACCCTTCTTTGAACAATTATACGAATATAAAAGATAATATTTTTCTCTCCTTTCCTTTGTCATATAAATATAGTTTACGACATTGTTTGGTATTACTAATATTTTTGGATATATTTACTAATATTTTTATATGATATTTTGAATAAATCAATAACGTACCTAATAAGTTATTCATTAATTTATTCTTCCAATTACATGGGGGAGAATCATAGATGGTCGACGGAGTAATTCTGCCCCTTTCCTTCATCACAGATTATAATTCATAAGGCAAATGATCACTCTTATCACACCACTATCTTTAGTCATTTTAGTCTGTTGGCCACTCTTTCGTATCCAAAAACAGGAGAAAATAAATATCTTCGACCATAGGGAGACAGAGCCAGAATGATTAGGCAACACAAATAAGGTACTACTATTAAAGCACATCAAAGCAAGGTACACACAGTTACAATAATACAAACACAATACTACATAAAAAGATCACAAGTACATGTCCAGGGGACTTTTTTCGATTTTCTCTCTCTCTTATTTGCAAGCAGAAGTAGAAAACTTTGGGCAACACATACAAGCTCACCTGCAAAGGCAAAAATAAAAAAATAAAATAAAGAAGTCAATAAGATAACAAATATCATATTGCCCAAACATCATTGGCTCTTGCTTTGACACGTAGAAGAGCCTTTAAAGATCTCTTGTGATGACTCATTTATACGGGCATGACTGACGCTATGGGCTAATATTTAGAGAACTTTATTATTATTATTATTATTATTATATCTATTTTTATTTTTTTGGCTGTGTGTTTTTTCTGTGGCGGGCGGGGGCGGGGGGGGATGGGATATGCGGACAATATTTAGAAAACTTGTTTGGATAGTTCTTGATCCAAAATCAAATATAACTTGGAAACTTCCGGAAAGGCGGAAACTCCATACTGGCTTGTATTCATATATCCTTTGACTTTTGTTCTTTTTTTTTTCTTTGTTTTCCCCTTTCTCGTCTGATAAATTGTTAGTCATATTCCGCACGAAAATAACGGAAAAATTTAATTAATTAAATACCTTAGCGAAAATTGAAATTAATCGCTGTCGCTGTCGCTGCTGCTGCTGTGCCCATGCTCGTGTCCATGCTCATGCTTCTTCTTGTCCTTCTTCTTTTTCTCGTCCTTGCCGTGTTCACCTTCGCCATGGATCTTTTCCTTGATCTTCTCAACCATTCCTTCCTTATGCTCCTCACCATGGCCGTATTCGGGCTTGTGCTCACCGTAACCATGTTCGGGCTTGTGCTCACCGTAACCGTGGCCGTGTTCGGGCTTGTGCTCACCATAACCCTGGCCATGTTCGGGCTTGTGCTCTTCGCCATGTTTCTCTCCTTCTTTGTGGCCTCCCACTCCTAGTTTCTCTTCAATCTTGTGGATTATTCCTGCCATTTTTCTCTCTTTTTCTTATTTGCACTATGTGAGTTAATTGATGAAAGAAATGTTGTAACGGATTGTGATGACAAATAGGGAGGGAGTTTGGCCGATTTATAGGCACCCCAAAGAGGGCCCAGGGATAGAATTTATCCTTTTATGTTTTCAATATTATCCGTATCAATCAGGATTAGATTTAATTATACGCGCATGGGACCCTTTATGCACGCGGCATCATCGCTTGTGTGACACCGACCTTAAGAAAATGAAATAATATTGCATAAGAAATTTCTTCCCATTTTGTAAACACGTCACCGATATTTTAGGATTGATTAATTAGTGGTTCCCACCAATAGCACGTATACTTTTATCTATCGTATAGTAATTCAGACGATTGGCATTATATTAGTCTTTAAATTTAATAATGTATTAATATTGATGTATTGATATTTAAATATTGATTTAATATAATCACTTATCTCAAAAGAAAAAGAAAAAGAAATAAGTGGATCACTGAAGATTGTTAGAGCTTGATCCGAACAAAGGACAAATGAGTTTTAATGATATATCGTTCTTAATTCAGGACACGACGCCAATACTAGTAATGCATTTTGAGTTTGTACCAATTAGAGAACATCAATATTAATGCATTTTTTAACAATTTGTTCCAATTTGTTCCAATTTGTTCCTAGTAGAAACGTGAAGGTCTCATAACACCGAGTTTGAATTCCACCGATAGTATGTGAACTTTTTTCAAATTTTTTTACTCTATAGTAACTAAAAGCATTTTTTTACTGTATAATAGCTTAGAGAATTTTTTTGTACTATTTAATATATCTAATCATTGTATGTATTGAAGTATCAATATTTATGTAATAATTGAATATACATAATGGTTTTTCTTAACACATACACACACACACACACACATATACGTATATTACTCAAATTCAGTACTTGCAAATTTGCTCGCAATTACAGATTAACTATCAATCTTCTCAAACGTCTGCAAGCCTAGTCAAGCAAATTCACTCAAAAATAAGTTGTGATCTATGATGTCGGATACGGATATAAAGACATAAATATGATATGATATAGACACAGCGATGTGAATTTTTTGAAAATTTTAAGACACACGTATTAGGGATACGGTTATGTATATAAATATATATGTATACTATATGTACATATCTACATGCATGTATGATAAACCATGAATTTGAACAATTGATGATATCAATATCATAAGCAAAAGGGAATATAATAAATACACTATATTAACCAAATTCATAGTTATTCAATTCATAGTTTCAACTCAAAAACAAGAATTAAATAACAAATTAATAGTCCAATAAATTAAGAACTACTCTCCTTTTTTTAATATATACATATTCAATCATTTTTTCACTTGATATGCCTAAAATCATATCAGACGCGTCTTTATTTGTATTTGGAATCATGTTGGATATGTTCTTATCCTTGTCCAGCACGGTGTCCTCATTTTCTTTTATTTTTTATTCTACGACACGCCACATAGCATGTCGGACACATATTATACGAGTGTCAAAGAAGTATCAGTGTTTTACAAGTATCCGACACTGCATTTTGTAACTTTTTAAGTATCCATACATTATAGGTTTTGATGAATTAAATAATATACTTGTATTTCAAGTAGTGGATATTTTCTAGAGATGGAAATTAAGACACGAGGAGTGGTGCACCATGATGCTGACAAAATAATTGAGTATTTAATTAACACCACAGAGGACTCGTAAAATTAGGTAGCTTTACATTGAATTAGGTACATTACGCCCCATCTAGATCAAGTGCTACGTGCTCATTCGATTCATCACTGTAAAGGAAAAATAAAATAAAATAAAATAAAAATAAGCATTCACTATAAATAAATCGCTACAAAATTAGTATCGTAGCTAGTGTTACAAATATTACAAATTCTCCATAACAAAACGTAACTTTTAAAATTAACAAAAATATTAATGATCAATCATAGGCATATCCAAATTTGGCTTTACTAATTCTATATCTAAGAATTAGCTATGAGGATATATATTTCGGATTTTGCTGCGTTAATTTTATAATTGAACCAAGAATTTATAACATCAGTTGTATGTTATAATTAATGTCCTACTGTGTCTTAGTAACTAAGGATCATATGTTACAGAAAAGGATGGTAATAACGATTAGAATTCATCTATCCACGTATGTAATGATTCATTTCACATGATACAATTTAATCAGTTTTATCAATATTATCTTAAAAATGCACATTATAAGCTGATGACAAAAATATGCCAGACCAAACTATCGATAACTCTTATTAGAAATGGAAAAAAAAAAAAACCCACGATCGTCTTTCGCACAAACAATATCAACGATCCAGCGGATGCGATACACTCGATCCATTGAAATTAATAATTTAGAGAAGGTCTAATCGTGTATTTTGAATAAATTATACTTGGTCTCCAAAAATATCATCATAAAATAAAGTTGAATGCGACAACTGCCATAAAATGGGCCGGTAACTGAGTACATCAACTTCAGTAACATCTTCCTGATTCGTCGAACAGTTGGAGTCATCTACGGAAATGCAATTATGCTGTTTCCTTTAGTACGTAATTCCCAATGGGAGTTCTGTGAAAAGAATAAGGCTATCTTTTGTCAAAGTAGAGAAATTATGGCCACACACATGGTTTGCCGTTCATTCAGGGACAGTTGGGAGATTAGACGTGGACGCCGTGCCAAGGAAGATGTTGCCGACACGATGGGTTCTTTTAGGCTGCTGTGAGGTTCCATGCTGATACTGTATGCCCCGAACCTCGTTTCGCCATGTGTAAAGTTCGTGGTGGAGTTTGGGCATTACCTTAAAGCAAAGTGAAATTATTTGAGAACTACGTTCCCGGCCTTTAATCTTTAAATGGAATAATTACCTTTAACAACTTTGGAAGTTTATCATAATTATTAAAATATCTCATAATATTTGAATATTTATCATTATAGTTCCTAAAGTTTAGATAGTTAGTATTATACCTCCTAAAAATTTTAAACATTACAAATATACCTTCTAGATACATGAGTGTAATTGTAATATTATGTATTAGCATTTGACGTTTAACTGTAATTATGCATACATTTAGAGAGTGTAATTGTAATTATGCGTAAGCTGCATTATAATTGTAATTATACATAAGCTGCACTATGTATTAGCGGTATAATAATAATTATTTAAATATGGAGAAATATTTTGATAATTAAGATAAATCTCCGGAGATGTAGAGGTAATTATCCCTCTTTCAAATGCAGTCGTATTTTGCAAATCTATGGACTAGAGAAGTTAACCGACTTATATAATTAAAAAATGCCATTAAGAATCTCAACGTAAGAAGAAATTGATTACCTAATCTCCATTAAAATAATTTTGGTCGGTTTCCGCAATTTCGAAAAGCTAGAAACATTGTAACCAGAGGAAACCATGAAAAATCTGAAAACGAGCAAAGAAAAAGGAAAGAAAAATTCGGTAAAGAAGTGAGCTTTCTGCCATGGGATTCGACGAGAAACTACATTTCTTTAATGAAAATTTTCCTCGCATCTTCAGGAACAGCTACAAATTCCAGAGTTTAATCTTTGTTTACACCCAGATGATGTTTCAAATAGTAATATCTAGGCACTAGTGCACATTCAATGCACACGCACTTTAATAATTTTTATTTTTAAATATAATTATCTACATATAAATTTATATTATTACGTGCAAAATATAGATATTTTTTTCATGTTTGTGTAATTTTGACCGTATTTTAATGTTCTAAAATTTGAAATAATCACTACAAAAAAACTTAAATTTAGTGGGAGTTAAAATTACAAGTAGCGGGGGTTTTAAACCCCTACTAATTCTTTAGCGGGGGTTTTCCGAACCCCCGCTATTCCATATCCTGCTAATTCTTAGCGGGGGTTATTTAGCGGGAGTTTTGTGAGGTATTTTGCGGGGGTTATGAACCACCGGTATATAAGAAATTTATTCTAGTGATATTTTTGTGGGGGTTTTATTTTTTATATTTTATAAATCAAATTAATAGCTTAGCAGGGGTTTCCAAAACCTCCACAATTATTTTTTATTTTAATTTCAATTTAATAGTGAACAAATATATACAAGATAACCCCTGTGAGAACGTATGAACCTTTGCAAAATGAAATTATTAGTAGGGTTCGTGATCCCACTACATTTCATATGCAACTAGAATGCAAAATCAATCACAAATTTAATTTGAAATTCAATCAACACTGATACTCAAAAACAATATATCTGAATGTGGAATTTTACAAATCACCAAAATCAATCTGTTCACAAGATTCACTTAAACTATACTAAAGCACTAATCAATTGTGTCACTTCAAGTCAAACAACAAATTAATGGTAGTCAACAAAAACCATGAACATTCAACCAAAAAGGACTTCAAGTTTGAGCTTAAACGCTAGCACGTTCGACATTGTCTTGGCTAGATGCATCCATCGGTTTTGCCTGCATCCAAAAAAGACAAAACAAATAAGATTACAATTACAAAGCTTCTCCATGCTTGATGCTAGACGAAAACAACTTTGAGAGGCTATATTTGGTACATGTATTTGAGAATAATGCAAGGCTAAGTCAGTCATTGAGTGGAGGAACTGTACAAATCTCCCATAAGCAAAATTCAATCCCAATATATTAATAGCCCAAGTGTCCAAAAATCAAATCTCAATGCGAAAATACATATAACATCCTAGGTGATCTCTTAATATAACAAATAAGAAACTTCAAGCCATATCTCAATATTGAATAAACACTTACTGGTGAGAGAGGATCAAGAATAGGGGCAAGCTCATCGGGTATCCTTACTTCCTTTACTAAAATGTAGGCCTTTAAGACATTCAAAGTTTCGTTCAACCGAGCTTCTACAAGAACAAGTCTATCTTCAGTTTGAGCATTGGCAGATATTCTATTTGAGGAAGAAGAACTCTGGAAATGATGTTGGCAGCTAGCGTGTCCAAAACATGATGTCGGTGTTGCTCATATGCCCATGCATCGAACTCATCCAGGGTGCTCCTTTCCTAAGATTTTGCCAACAGCATCATTTGGAAAAATGACTAAATTTCCATTAGGGTCCTGGGCTATTTCTTGCTCAATTTGCTCCTGTGTGATATAAGCATGATGCAAACATAAATGTACCAATACCAATACCAATACAACAAATAAAAATAAAACACAATATTGTCACTTAATTTAATAAAACTTACTCCATGTTCCTTTGCTGCATCACTGACCCATGATCCATCCTTGCGCTTATGAGTGTCAAGATATACCCATACCACGACCAACGGGACGTCCATATTCAATAGTCTACAAATTTTCAAAGATAAATTATAAACACTTTTCCGTATATCTTTAATGAAATCAATACATATGCTTTTGAAATCCAAAATAAGTTGGGAATCCAAAGTAAGTATCAAAACCAATATCTAGCCATTATAAATACCATTTCATGTCGCCTTCTTGCATTTGATTTGGATCCACCAGTGTGTGGCTCCACTTGTTTTTTTCTATTTATGGAATTCTTTTTGCAAATTGCCTACAAAACAATGATTACAACTTTAAATAATTATAACTAAGTACCACCACATAGTACTAAAACTCATTATGTTACCTGTGTCTCAGGTTTTAATCGATAGTCAACAAAAGCGACCCACTGATCTCGTGTAATGCCCTTCGGAACATTGTCAATGAGCTCACCTCTACTTTTTGTAGGATCATAGGTATCATCCCACAACCTAAGTCTACTTCCAGCCCATTTCTTTCCAATTGATTGCATTACATATCGCTTGGCAATTTCCTCAAATGTCTCGAAACAAAAACGAGGCTAGATAGGAGTAATGTTATAATTCTTAATAGATTGATGTATTGAAAGTACTAATATATCAACATGAAGTATTAATAATAACAATTGACATACCATAATTGTGTTAACCCAACAATGATCAAGATAAGATTTGGGCATTTTTGTCCATCTGCTAAAGTGTATTGGGAACATCGATGGATCAGAGGCTAAATTCCCAAGGAACCCTGCAAGAAGCCCCTGTTCTTCTCCAATAGGTTGGTTCTGATCATCAAATTGGACAACCACTTTAAGCCCAGGTGCAATATGATAGATTTCGCGTACTTTCACCCTTAGTGTCTTTGTAACTCCTTGGGAATCTAAAAATTTCAAAGTGTTAACACATTACATAACTAAGTTACACTATGCAACAATTCAACAACTCAAAATGTTTATACCTATTGCTCGAACAGTCCAAAACTGATTTGAATTGCGTCCAACCCTCCGTTGAGTTGATGAACATGCATCCCCACTTTGATTTCCTGATTGAGATGCACTTCCAGCCGCTGTCGTAGGATTAGTACTAGGAGGGGGTACGGCAGCTAATGATGAAGTGTCATGTGGCTGCGCCTCTAAAGGGGGAACAAAAGCTGTATGATCTACCGATGCATCTTATGGTGGAGATGATGGTGGAGTGTGATGTGATTGTCTACGTGTGTTCTTGAATCGCTTTCTCTTCGGCATTGCTATATTTTGTCAAGATAAAAATGATCTAAGTCAATACAAAGATAAATATTATAGTTGCAAGTAATATACACATACAAATATGAAAATGGATATATGTCATGTTATGGTTGCAAGTAATATGCATATACAAATATGAATAATTAAAAAGGAATTTATGTGAGGTCTAGCAAGTGGCAAGACCTGTAGTGCAAAAGCTGCTCAAATTTCCATGTCGCTATCAGTATCTACCATAACTTCATCCCCTTCTTCATTTGCTCTTGCTAATTGTAAATTTTCACCCTCAATATCAAATAACAGCTCAAGGTCTTGCTGTTGGAATGGCACAGTGTCATATACTTCATCTTCATGATTCTCACCCATATCATACGTATCTCTCGGTTTAAGATGCACAACAACATTCCAACCTTTATCAGCCTCATCTTCTACATAGTAAACAAGCTGTGCTTGCAAAGCTTCAATGTAAGGATCATCCTCTTCACGTTCACCAGTATGAATTAATCGAGAAAAGTTCATAGAGTTGAAGTGCCAAGTATCCCTTCTAAAACCTCTTTCTCGGGTAGTGTCAGCCCATTGACATTTGAAAAGGATTACCATGAAATGGCCATGGTAATTAAGCTCAATAATATCCTCTAACTTCCCATAGTATGGCAAATCTGCTTGCCTTACATTTCCATCAATGCTGCTTGCAACACACGATGTGTTAGAAGTTAGGAATACTCCACTATTTTGGGTCTTCAATCCATGCTCTCGAGCTAAAGTTCGAGACTTAAACCCATTTATGTTATATCCAGTAAACCTTCTCGCATCTGGAATAGGTCCTTGTACTAGAAACTTGATCTCAGTTGGAATTGAGCTTGCTATGTCGGGAT
Source organism: Handroanthus guayacan (assembly GCA_014898755.1). Taxonomy (NCBI): domain Eukaryota; kingdom Viridiplantae; phylum Streptophyta; class Magnoliopsida; order Lamiales; family Bignoniaceae; genus Handroanthus; species Handroanthus guayacan. The sequence goes on along the minus strand of JACFYI010003050.1, from coordinate 78,520 downwards.
TCATAATCTAAAGTTAAAGGTAATTTCTTGTCATTAGAGATCAATTAGAAAAGGATTTAAAGTAAAATATGTATTTACTATCATTAATTACTAACCCGTCTCGGGAACCAATCAACAAACTCTTTATTAACTCTTTTTTCTATCTCCGCATTCGAAGGTCTTCGATCCTTAGAACTCCTCTTTATGTGGTCTCTGAATTCACTACACGTACAAACAAATATTTAAGAACTAATATGTTACTTTATTTTGTGTTGAATTGACTTTGATTACTTCAAACTTAACTTAAGTACTCACTCAATATAGGACTGGATTGCAGGACAATTTAGCAGCACATATCGATGAGCTTGTAATTTTTCCAATGGAGTTAGAGTGAACATTGAGACAGATCCTACTGGTCTTCCAATTTGAGGAAATAGTGAGGAAACTTCGGGGGTCATTGTACTGTGTGGATCATCATTGACACGTCTCGGTCTATTGAGTCGTGTCTCGATCTCCTCAAAGTACCTTGAGCAAAAGGTAAGAGCCTCTTCAGCTAGGTAACCTTCAGTAATGGACCTTTCTGGTTGTGCTCTATTTCGAACCATTAATTTTAAATAGCCTAAATATCTATAAGTACAATAGGTAATTTTTAGTTCAGTCATCTGGTGCATATAACTAACAAGACACGAATTGATAATGAACAAGTAGAATTGTTTACCTTTCAATAGAATACATCAATCTATAATGTACTGGACCTCCAAGCTTTATCTCGTCAACCAAATGAATCAACAAGTGCACCATAACAGTAAAAAATGAAGGAGGAAATAACATCTCTAGATGACATAAAGTGAGTGCAATTCGATCTTGCAGCTTCACAAGGTCTGCGAGATTAAGACATTTTTCACAAATCTGTCTGAAGAATGAACAAAACTCTATTATGACTGCAGCTACATGGTTTGGAAGCACTTGGCGAATTGCTAATGGTAACAACTGCTCCATAAGAATGTGACAATTGTGGCTTTTCAAGCCAAAAATCTTTTTATGTTCCAAGTCAACACATCGGGAGATGTTACTTGAGTAGCCATTTGGTACTTTGACATTTTTTAACATCTTAAGGAATTGTTCTTTCTTTGACTTTGGAACTGTGAAAGATGCAAGTGGACATTTGCCATTATCTTGAGGCCAAAGATCATGCCTTATGCCCATTGCCTGTAGATCTTTTCGAGTTTTCTGATTATCCTTTGTCTTTATTTTCTCATTTAGAAGAGTATATAAGACATTGTCACAAACATTCTTTTCCATATGCATTACATCTAGATTGTGATGCAACAAGTTAAACTCCCAATAAGGAAGTTGGAAAAATATATTCCTCTTCGTCCACTGTTGAACTTCATATTCTTTCATGTTTTTTCTTCGACATCTTTTAGACCCTGTTGCTTCTTCATTTGA
>JACFYI010003050.1:34796-76992 GCA_014898755.1 Handroanthus guayacan | reverse complement strand
CAACACTTGTAGGTGATTGTTGTGCAATTGTTTCACCATGAAAGTTCCAAATTTTATAATTTCTTGGAAAAGGCTTGCAAATTAGGTGATCATGTACTACATCTCTTTTTTGCCATTTTCGAAACCCACACTTAGGACAAGGGCATTTAATGGCATCTCTGATACTACTGTTTGCAAAAGCAAAGTCTAAAAATTTTTCTAAACCATTCAAGTACTCATTTGTGTTGCGCGGTTTTGCAATCCAAGATTTATCAATTTCCATTATTAGGAAATCTTAGCCTGTATAGAGGGTTTCAACAAATGGAAAAGTTAAATCTTAGCCTATAAAATAGACTTATAATTATAAATATAACCTTCAATATACCTATTTGGATATATAATACTAAACTAAGTAGTCTAATATTCTCCCACGCAATTAGACTAATTAAATATTGGAAGTGCAATTGAGCTTTGATGGCAGCTTTTTGTGTGTGTGTTTGTGTGTATGTGTGTGTTCGTGTTCATATATATAATTCCTCTTTGTGCAAATGTGCATTAGTCATGAAAAATCGAGTTGATTATTCCAGTTAGATGCTAGCTTTTCTTAATCATGCAATACTTGAGCTTATCACCACACAGTTATGCATGTATTGGAGTTCCAACTACAATAGTTATACAGGACAAAGAATTAGACTGGAGATTCACTCAAATTGCGGAGGAGTAATGAGCTTAAAATTTAGCTTACCTTTTTAGACCTTTGATCAGGAACTTTGAAGCTTAATATTGTCTTCAATCCAGGAGTTGGCTCATCGACTGTTGCAGTAGCAAAAGCTGTATTGGACAAGAAAAGAAAATCAAATAATAACATATGAGTAATTTATCAAATAGTATCAAATAGAAAATCAAAGAAAAAGGAAAAAATATCAACATATTTAACCATGTCATTCAATATATATATACACACACACACTAGCATATTCCCATGCTATGCACGGTTAAATAATTTATTTGTTTTCTATAAAAAATATTAAAGATATAATATGTTTAAAGATTCATATAGTAACATATGAACATATGATATTATTTCTCTCACATAATATAATTATAAACTAATTCCTTTGCCTTTAAGCCTTTGAATTTATTATTTTTCTCTCCGACTGTCCATTTTTCTGCCTTTGTGGGTCTGGGATTTGACAATAATAATAATATCACTGGTTTGATAGTCCTAACCCCCTTGGATTTGAGTTCAAAGTCTAAGGAGGCTAGATAGTTTTTAAATATTTAATACTTTAGAAGGGCCTATGTATATCTTATAAGAAACTGATAAAGATGAGTAGGTTAAAAATACCCTAAGTTGGGACGCAACTATTTATAAAAATTTCAACAAAATTGTCCCATAACTTTGGGAAAAACATATCTCCCCATGAAGACATTGAACTATGTAGACGGACGCACGATTGTCTACTAAAAGCATGGATCTTGCGATGTTACAAGTCCATCTACGAGGCCATCCAACTCTGAAAGACCAAAAACAAATTGCAGTTTTTGTTTCACACTCTCCTTCTTTAGATTAAACAAATAAATAAATAAAAAGAAAGAAAGAAAGAAAGAGACAAAAGGATATTCAAATGATTGCTCCTTTCACACTTTAATTCTTCCAGTCAAACACTCATTAATTTCTTCCCGAAACATCCGATACGCACATGCCTTTCCTTTGACAATTGCATGATGCTCCTTAATTAAACTTATTTCAATATTCTTTACTAAGAGATTGAAGTTCCAATCTGACACCAATTCAACCATTAACATCCGATTTTTTATTTTCTTTTTCAATGATTTTATTAGCTGTGACTTCTGGTTCTCTTTCCACAACAAGAACAAAGGGGTACTGGAACTGCAGAAAAGTAGCACTCTCAAAGAACTGCAGACACCTGTACAGACTAAGACGTTATGTTTGATGAAGTTAATGAAATTATGCAGAAGTATCTTCATCGATGAAAACATTTTCAACCTTTAAAATGCCCAGCCAACCAATTTTCAGAAACATCAATTCCATTTCCAATACATCTGCTATATATCACAATCAAGACTTGTCATTACAACTATCTGAAAGGTAGATTATCAATTAAATAAAAAGTAAGCACCACCAATAGATGCTGTTTTCAAACTGTCAATATAATCAGTGACAAACATACTGATCCATTATATTCAGGCATGCTCATTTAGAAGTTCTATTGATCCATCATATTGCAGACATGTTCAACACAACATATCCAGGGTCTCACTTTGACACCTTAGAATCTTCACAATGTCTTGATATTCTGAAGTATGATATTTCACAGCCATGCTTAGTAAAATGAGAGCAGAGCAGTTTGTCTATCTAAACAGATAGATTATAGATGGCAATAACCATATCAACAGGGTAAAAATGAAGCACTGCACAACAGGCATTCCCTGTTACATAGCATCACCATGGAAAGCTCATAAATGAATGACCTTAAAAAGGAAACTCACTGAACCTTCATCTGGAGGAAGTTTGGACAAGTTCAGCTTCACTGTGAGTCCAATTCAATTCCTTTCTCAAGACTACTGGTGTTATTCAATCCCACAGCACATGCAATGAAATAGTACAAGATTTGGTAGTTTTTTCCCCAAATGGCTCCTACTGGTGTTATTCAATCCCGCAGCACATGCACTGGTGTTATTCCATCTAGAATTGGCTCCTACTCTAAAAAAAATGTTCATATTGTTAATTGCACCCACTGAACAGCTCAACCAAGTGTCCACTATAGCTTTTTTTCTCCTCAGCCAAGTGTGCACTGTAGCTTTTTTCTCCTCAACCAAGTATCCACTAAGTGTCCACTATCCACTATAGCTTTTTTCTTTATTTTAGTGAAGAGACCATATTTATGCAATATTATTGAAATTAACTTACAAACAGAATACAAATCCCAAAGAGGGAAAGCAAAACTTAACAGACATTGAATAGAAGAATTTTAAAGCGATTATCGATATAAGGGGCAAATTTAATTAAAATAACCAAACAATTAGAGGACCAAAAAATGGGAAACAAAAGCAAAATATGAGGAGATTACCGATAACAACAAAGCTATTTCAAGCGCCTTCGGATCTTTAAATGTAACGAAGGTAGTCCTGGCTCTCTGCAACCATCCCCAGGTAAATAGAAGAAGAAATTTCACAATTTATTCGCATATTTCAAATCAACAACTATGAAATTGGGACAAAAAGAGAATACCTCTGGATTTGGGGGCACCAGTCGCAGAAGCAAAGCAAGAAATGGTAGTTTCAGTCATTGGGAAGCAAAGCAAAGCAACGGGAAAAGAATCGGAGGTCCGTTCGGCAGAAGAAGAGAAGGGTTTAGGTTTGAGAGGGGATTGGGAAGTGAAACGGAAGAGCTGCAAAAACATTATTTTCTTTCTTTCTTTTTTTTTTTATTTTTTTAAGTTGGTGGGAAATAAGTTGGAGGGATTTAATTTTGGAGGGAGTGCAAAATATATTAGATCAATTTTTTTTTATTTTTAATAACAAAATTTTGATAAAAATAAGTGCTAATTATTGTAGGGGTTTAAAATCTCGCTAAATAATTTGCTCCCCGCTAATAACTACGAATTTGTGGAGGTTCCAAAACCCCTACAATGTAAGACAATTAGTAGGAGTTTTGATAACCCCCATTAAAAAACCCCCGCTAAAATGCCTTTTTTTTGTAGTGAATCATTGACCACTTTTATTCCTTTTCGATTATTAAAATTATGCCTACTAGTGAAATTATTTAAAATTTATTAAAATTCTAGATTATTAGTATGTTAATAATTCAAACTTACTAACCCATTTGATACACCAACGGCATGCATCGATAAACTCATAACATTATATTTTACAACATAAAAATAATAGCATTGACAATTTTTTTTTTTAAATATACGTAAAAGATAACATTTATCTATATGAGGATAGGATGTATGAGGTCATGTAGAGAACATGTACTATTTATTACACTATTATTAAAATAAAAGAAAACATAAAAGAAAAAGAAGGTATTTTAGGAAAAATACGTGGGGCCATGCCAATTAGGGCCCTATACTATATTAGAAGGTCTAAATGAAAATATAAAATAGAAAGATGAGTATTTTAGGGAAAACTTGGAGACATGCTAAATAAGACCTCACACTTTGTTATAAGATATATAGATGATAATGATGATATAGAAAAGAGAATAGAAAGAATAAGGATAAACCTTTTTTTTTAAATATTGTATAAAAGAATTTAAGATAAGAAAAAGATGCTAAAAATACTTTATGAAATTGAGGTAATTGTTAGTTGTTACATTATCAAGGACAAACTTATCTAAATGAGAGGACGATGAGCTTTTACCACTTTTTGCCTATTCTTTTCTTTATTCCGTTCCTTTCCCTTTATTTATTTATTTCCTAAGCGTGGAGGTGGGGTTTGTCTTTGATGAACTGCAAAGAATGTAGCATACCAGCAATGAACATGGAAGATAACATTGTTTATAATGCTTCACATAGATTGCATATTGTTCAACTTCCACCTAAGGTAATCGGGGATCAATCATGATTCCTCTTTAGAAAGGAATGTAACAAAAATAAATAAATAAATAAATATTTATACTGCTACATGCCGATCAGCTACCAAATAAGTGGTTTTCAATTTCATTCCCAATTTTGGTACATGCAATATAGTTCTCAAACATTTTTTCGCTGTTTAACTAGTTAATTAAGTGAACTCAAACATTGATTTCTCGAAATTTTTGTAAATAATGTAATCTACTTTATGTGTGGATGACGAAAATACAACTAATTGTTCAAAACCAATTTGGATGAATGGGAAATTAATACTCAAAATAAGCTAGTTGAGTTTAGCTAGAGTGGACTCAATTTAGTATATGCAAAGCTAAGAGTATATAGAGTCTCACATTGGAAGAAGAGTAAACAAGTGTCCAACTAATTTAGCTCAGGTTGGATGTAAAGGGTTGCGCTCCTTGAGTGTATCACAAGTGTTTGGAAGAGAGTAGATCTACATATTTGTAGGTTTGGTCCAAGTCCAAGCCTACCTACTTCCCCGACTAGCTGGCTCGGCTTGAATTTTATTATGGATTAGGCCTGGATCCAAATTAAGTTTTTGGAGAAAGCTTACTTTAAAATTGGGTCGTTAAGCCAAAAATTAATTTTCTTCAATTCTTTTATTAGTTGCCAAGCTTCTTAAAGATCTAGCTGCTTAGAAATTCTGGAAACACTTATTAAGCTAGAAGAGATGTATTTAGAAGATACCAATGACATTTCAAAGGTTGCCATTATCCAGGGGTGTCCATTCGTGGTATCATTTGAGTACCTAAAAATAGGCCCTTTCTGGCCATTTTGTCATCAGAAAATTACATGGTATTCTAGCATTTTAAGACCATTCTTAAAGCATTCTTCTGCCAATTTCTTGCCTTCTTTTCGAGTCCGTTAAAGAAGAGTTCTGGTGCGCTTTCAAGTTCGCTAGTTTAAGTAATTTGTAGTACTGCTACTACTTGAAAGTTGGTTGTTGTATCTTGTGGGATGATAAGCATCAATCGTGAGCACCAATGTGGAACTATTTCGTGCTAATGAAAGAGAGTACGTCTCTCGCCTTGACCATAATCTAGTTTGATAATAACATTCCCTAAGTCCATTGCTAACAATTTTAAGAGGAGTTAGTATTGTTGTGATCAATGACATCCAACAACTGGTCTAACGTTGCAATTGCTGTTGCTACATCGTTCAAACGCCAGTTATGGCATCTGTACTGGTTCATATAGAGAGGTCGGAGAAATTCTGTAGGATCAGCTTTAAGAGGCAGTAGCAAAAGATGCTAATCTATCTCACAACCCTGAACCTGATAGGTTTTTGAAAGAGGATGCCTCGTGCCTAAAGGGGAGATTGACACCTATAAACTGGCTTCTTATGATGCATGAGGGAACAGTGACTTCTTATTCTAGAATTATATATTAAATGGACTAGATGACTCTTTATACAATGTCTATAGTCCAATTAAGATTGCTAAAGAGTTGTGAGAACCTGGGCTGCTAGCTTAGAGAAAATTATAGTTGATAAATTATTCAGCTACAAAATGATAGACTTAAAGTCAGTTATGTGCTAGGTCCAAGAACTACAAATTATTCTGTATGAAATACATGCATAATGCATCAATTTGAGTGAGTCCTTCTAGGTAGCTACCATGTTCGAAAAGGTGCGACTAGCAAGAAGGGACTTTAAAAACTATTTCAAGCACAAAAGAAAGGAGATGGGACCTAAAGATTTGATTATTAGACTACGAATTGAGGAGGACAATTAGACATCTGAGATCAAGATAGGTAAGATTAAGATGGAGGTTAATGCAAACTTGGTGGAGCTGAACTCAAATACAAGCAAGAAGTGAAAGCGTGAGAAGGTTGCCCAAAGCAGTAATGCCAAGAAACCTAAGAAGATCAAGGAAATTGCCATAATTGGGGCAAGATGAGTCACAAGGAGAAGGATTGTTGGCTTTTTGAAAAGAACAAATAAGACCAGGCTCATGTTGCCAAGGAAAAGTACATGCCAATGGATCTGTCAGAGCTGGATCTCTTGGCAGTAGTTTTCGAAGCCAACTTGGTAGAAAATCTGAAGAATGTTGGATTGACACTGAAGCAACTCATCACATATGTTCTGACAAGCTAAGGTTCTCTACTTATATATGTGAGCAACTCAGCTAGATTTGGCATCATTGGCCTAGGAAAAGTTGTTCTAAAGGTGACCTCAGACAAGGAACATAGACTCATCGATGTACTACACATTTCTAATGTATGTAAAAATCTAGCATCAGGATGTTCGTTAGTTAAGAGTGGTTTCGATCTTATATTCGAGTTAGATAAAGTTATTGTCTAAGGACTACCAATTCTTAGAAAGTGGTTATGTAGAGAAAAAGGCTATTCAAAACTCAATGTGATGCCGGGACCCAAGAATCTTCAAGTCATCAATAATAAAAAGTACTAGTTCTACTTTGTGTAGACTGGTAAAAACTTTTTCCTCCAATTGAAATCAACACAAATTGCAAATGTGAAATATGTGTCGAAGCTAAAATGCCTAAGGCTAGCTCCTTTTCCACTAAATTAAAAAGAGCACAACACCTCTATAGTTAATACGTAGTGATATCCGTGATTTAAAGTTTATACAAATTACAGGTGGAAAAAAGTATTTCATTACTTTTAATGATGATTGCACGAGGTTTTGCTACTTATACTTGTTACCAAGCCAATATGAAAATGCTATAAGTATTCAAGTGCTATAAAATTGAGGTTGAGAATCAACTAGCAAAAAGAAAAAGCTATTTAAAGTGATAGACGGGGAGAATATGGGGCACAGTTTGAATAATTTTGTATAGAATCTGGCATTATTCATCAAACAATAGCCCCTTACTCACCACAATCAAATGGTATCACTGATCACAAGAATCAGAGACTTAAATGAGATGATGAATGCTATTGATTAATTTTGAGTTACCCCAGAACTTGTTGAGGGAAACAATTCTTTTAGTGAATTACATGTTTAACACAGTACCACATAAAGACGAAACTCTTTACGAGTTATGAAAAAGTCACAAACCTTTCTATAAATACCTGAAAGTGTGGGGGAGTTTGGCTAAGGTAGATTTACCTAAGTTGAAACAAATAAAGATAAGACCTAAGACTATAGATTGTATTAATCGAATATGCAAATAACAATAACCATATCGATTTTTAGTACATAAGTTAGCAATTCTTGACATAATGAAGGAATGATCATTGGGTCAAGTGACAATGTATTCTTTGAAGATATCTCTCCTTGTAAAAAAAAGGAATAAGAGAATTCTTGTAAAAGAACTCATGAATCATCTAATGGTCCTCAAGTTGATGTGGAACCAAAACGAAGTAAAAGGGCTAGAACCACAAAGTCATTTCGTTTAAATGTTTTAAATTATATGTTAGAAAATGAACTAAGGACAATGTGTGAAGAATTGTCTATTCTAGAAGCTCTGTTCTAGAAAGAAGCTATTAACAGTAAAATAGAGTTGATAATGCAGAATTACACTTAAAACTAGTTGATTTCCTAGCAGGTCACAAACCTTTGAGTTGCAAATGGATTCTTAGAAGGAAATATAGGGCCAATGAATTTATTGACAAATATAAACTAAGGTTGGTAGCTAAAGGTTCAAACAAAAGGAAGGTCTCAACTTCTTCGATACACTCACAAAAACAAGGACCAGATCCATCAGAATTCTTACAACCATTGTAGCACTACTCAATCTCGAAATACATCAAACGGATGTGAAATTGGCCTTTTTAAATGGTAAGTTTGAAGAAGAAATATACGTGGAACAACCCGAGGATTTGTTGTCCTAGGACAAGAAGAAAGTATATAGACTTGTTAAATTGTTATATGGACTAAAACAAGCTCCACAACAATGGCACAAAAAGTTTGATAAAACAATGTTATCAAATAGATTTAAGATTAATGAGTGCAATAAATGTGTACATGTGAAAAGAACTCAAACTGAATTCATTATAGTATGTCTATATGTGGATGACATGTTAATAATGAGTAGCAATCATGATATAATCATGACAACCAAGGAAATGCCTATGAAGCATTTGAATATGAAAGATATTGACGTTCTGATGTCATACTAGGAATACGGATAATAAAAACAACAAAGAATTTGATTTTAGCACAACTTAATTACGTTAAGAAGATTTTTAGGAAATTTAATGGATATGATAGTTCTTTGGTGAAAACAACCATAGATCCCAATCTGAGCCTAAGGAAAAATCTTAGTAAACCCATATCTCCAGTTAAGTACTCGAGCATAATAGGCACTTTAGTATATCTAACAAATTGCACTCGTCCTGACATAGCGGCTCAGTAAATGAATTAACTAGATTTATGAGCAACCTAAGCAACGACCACCAGAAAGTACTAAAAGGGTACTTAAATACCGAAAGTACACAATGGATTACGAATTACACTATAGAAAATATCTAGTTTTTTTTTTTTTTTTTGAAAGTATAGAAAATATCTAGTTGTGCCAGAACAATATAGTGATGCAAACTAGATATTTGACACAGAAGACACTAAGTCTACATGTGGGTATGTGTTTACTAGGTTGAGCTGTAGTGTATTGGAATTTCTCAAAACAAACATATATATCTCGGTCTAAGATGGAGTTTGAGTTCATAATCCCGAATAAAGGTAAGAAAAGGAGCAGAGTGGCTTCGAAGTTTCTTGGAGGACATTCCTTCTGGGCCTAAGCCTGTATCATTAATCACAATACACTGTGATAGCCAGTCAAAGATAGGAAGGGCTCAAAGTAGTATGTACAATGATAAATCTCATCATATAAGACAAAAATATAATACTATAAGGCACTAATCTCTCTTAACTTTGTAAATTCTAAGAAGAATCTATGGGATCAGTTAACAAAGGCTTTATCTAGAGATCAAGTGAAATGTCTGTCTAGGGGAATAGGATTAAAACCTTTAAATTAAGAACCTGCATAATAGAAACCCAACCAAGATTACAGAGACTACAAGGACTTGATTCAATAGGATAACTAAGTTGTGAATGTTCATATGAGCATTCAGAAGCTAACTCTAACCCTTTCCTATGACAAAGAGTGCTGCTTGCTGAATGGATAAGAGGTTGAGTTCCACAGCAGGAAAGCAAAGTACTGTAGACTACTTTTGGTTGGAGGTCACTTACATAAGTGTAAAGACAGGCCATTTCTACGAGAACACTTATGAATCCAATATTGGTGTCCATGGCCAAAATAGATGTAATTGAAAGAACAAAAAGCGTAAAGGAGTTATTATGTCTTGGCTTACATAAACTGCTGAATAGATGTTAGAAATTGGTTGGTTTGACCGATTAATAAAATCCAATTAATTAAGTAAACTCAAAAATTAATTTATTAAAACTTTTGTAATTATCGTACTCTACGCCGCGAATAGATGTCGATGATATAATTAATTGTTTAACACTAATGTTAAGTGAATAGCAAATTAATACTCAAAGTTAACCACTTGAGCTTGACTAGAATAGACTAAATTTAGTAGATGAAAATGTGGGAGTATATAGAGTCCCACAATGGAAAATTACAGAGCATTTTAGCATTTCAAGTGCATTCCTAAAGCATGCTTTTGCCAATTTATTGCCTCCTTTTTTAGTCCTTTAAAGGAGAGTTCCATTGTACTTTTAAGTTTGCTGGTTCAAGTAGTTTGTAGTGCTACTATTACTTGAGCGTTAGCCATTATATCTTAGACAATAGCCATCAACTAAGGCACCGGTACAGAGTTATTTTGTCTTAAACAATAAGAGTATGTCTCTCGTCTTGACTGTAATCTGGTTTGCATCACAACATTCCTAAGTTTGGTGCTAATATATGCATAGGTTGTCCGTCTAAATGTATCCCAATAATTCTGAAGAGACTAACTCTAATAGCACCATGTTTTCCAAATATCAATTCCTTTACAATTTTGTTCATATTTAAAGATGAGGTACATATGTTAGGAGGAGAAAAGCATAAAAGGTAAATTTTCAACTCACTTAGTATTAATCCTAAAGAGACAAACTCTAACAGCACCAATTTTTTCAAATATCAATTCCTTTACGATTTTGTTCATCATATACACATGAGGTGCATATGTTAGGAAGAGAAAAGCACATAAGGTAAATTTTCAACTCCTTACTATCATAAGAGGTTTGTACTTAGACAAATTTTTCGCTTAAAACCCACATGTTAGGTACCCTATTTGCCCCAACAACTAGTCAGCCTTCGCATAACCTACTAGATAGTACTTAAGTTTTGAGAGTTTGCAAGAATTAACAAAAAAAGCTCAACATGTAAATAGGCACAATAATTTACAAAAGTAGTATCCTAATCTTGTATTTTATTCATCAATTTCACTTAGAAGGGCCAAGGTCTTTACACAATACTTAATTTTCCCTCTATTGGAACAAACCGTCTTAAGTTGTAAGATCTTTGGCATACATAGGTGCAATAGACAATCCCAATTGCAATCGAACTTGTATATATAATAAGAAAAAATCTGACAATTACAGGTAATATCAAATTCTACCAAAGATAAGACTCCTAGCCATTCTCTCTCCTAAATTGCCCATATCTTGGAAAAATTTTATTTTGCTTGGAGTCTCCCACAAACTATCTTTGAGTAAGTCCAACAACTGCCCACTTTTGCTGCTAATTGGCGCACGCCTGCTAGACATGCACCAAGTAACCATTACGCGATGTGTGTGCTGGGCTTCGACCTATCGTGATGCATAACTTAGCTACATTTTGATATTTTTTCCCATGATGCTGTGCTCATGGTATTTAAATCCTTCCTTATACTTGGCCTTCATTATTTTCTCCCCCAGTGCGTTGGGCATGCACAATTTTCACAATCCTACGTACTCGACACCCGTCGTCTAATGTTCCCAGCATGCGTTAGCTTCGTGTCGTACCATGCTAATACATTCGTGGGCCAACCTTGGTTCATACTTTTGATAGTCTTTTACTCAACATGAAGAGTACACAGGGCCCATCTAGCCAATGAGGTTTTCTTACTTAGTGGCACAGCAAGTTAGTACCCAGCGTGTAAGGTCCCTGCTTTAGGTAGGGCTTATCCCACATCGGTTGGGGAGGAGAACGAAGCCTTCCATATATGGGGGGTGGATACCTTCCCCTTGTGAGGCCTTTTAAAACCGTGAGGTGTAAGTTCCCTGCTATAGGTAGGGCTTCCAAAGCGGACAATATCGCAGGCGGGTTGTCGGACTGTTACACAGCGCCTATTGGCACACAAGCCCATTGTGCTAAGGTGATCTGATTTTTAAAGAGCTAACAAACCGTCCCTACTGGAAGTGTCTGAGATCCTCATTGGAGGTAGGGTTCTTTGGTGACCCAATATTAATCAAGCTTTTCTTCAAACTATCACAATGTACTCGCAAGTAGCATCTATGTTCGACTGACCTTCCCAGTGAAGTAAGTGATCAGTTCTTCAATTATTCTTCCTTTGGTCCATGGTTCGATGATCCAAGATTTTGACTACCTTTTTCTCAAATTCCTGTCTCGTCCTCGGTGGAGCTTGTTTCAATTGTCTTCTTAACTCATCCTCGTCTTTATTGTAATTTTTAAAAAGTCTAACATGAAATGTGGGATAAACCTTGAGTCTATCTGATAGCTTTAGTCGATAAGCTACATTCCCGATTTAATTTATCACCTTAAAAAGAGGTCATATTTCGGCACCAACCCGCGGTGCAATCTTGTGGAACTAATCTTTTTCAAATTTGTGGAGTTAGTTTCAAAGTATCTCTTCTTCCACAATTAACTCCATATAGCATCTACCCATATAGGCATACCTCTTTATCTGAATCTGGGCCATCGCCAAACTATCTTTGGCTCCACTAATCAACTTCTGTTGTGCCCTTGCAGATTGGTAAGTTATAGAGCAGTTAATGAACCAATTGAAATGGACTCACACCTGTGGTTGAGAACTTATGCAAGACATACAAAATTGGGCCACATCAAGTAAATTCACCTAATCTTTCTGACTGGCTGACACATAATTCCTCAAGTACTATGCCAATAAAGCATTCATCCTTTTAGTTTTCCAATCAATTTGAGGATGATTTGTTGTAGAAAAGTTGAAGTTAGTACTCATCATACTGAACAAAGTCCATTGAGACGGATTGCCATAGCCTTCTTAGAATGGGCGAGACTGCTACAATCTTGCCTCTTTTTTGTCTTTGGTGCTTGTCAAGTTGATACACGAGACAACCGTTTACATAGGCCTCAATATCTTTACCCATCTTCGGCTAATAGCACTGATAACTTAAGAAAGCTAACATTCTCTTAATTTTCGGATATCCAGCCGACTGTGGCTTGGGCGTTTCCTGCAACAATTTTTTCTTAACTGGCCACTTGGCACATAGGCTCCTGCCAACCTTAGTAAATAGTAAGCTGTTTTTTAGCCAGTAATTCTTGATTTGTCTAACCTTAACCAGATCCATCAATCTCCAAAAATTGCATCGTTCTAGGAGGCAACTCTAACCTCATCCAAGAGACTCGACAAGAATCAAAGCATCAACATATTCACTGACCACCATCTGACTAAGGACATCAGCAACATCATTGTGTTTGCCTGGATGGTGTACCCAATCTACATCGAACTCCCCAAAGAATTCTTGCTATCTAGTATGTTCTAGCGTCAACTTCTTATGAGTTTTGAAGTAATTGTTAGCCATATTTTTTATTACCATTGTGAACTTGGTTTCATCAGATAATGTCTCCATTTATCCAAGCAATGTATGACTCCCGTCATTTCCTTTTCATGAGTACTATACCATACTTCTAAATCTTTCATCTTGCAGCTTTCAAAGACAATTCAGTGTTTATCTGTACTAGCACCTCAATGGATTGCCCAATCAAAGACATTGACCTGTACCTCAAATGGTTGATCAAACTTTAGCAGACTCAAAGTTGATTTGGTCGACACATCCTGTTTCAGCTATCCAAAAGCCTATTGAGAATCAATGGTCTATTCCACTTCTAATCTTTTTTTTCGACAAATTTGTGAAAGGGTTTGTCAACTTTTGAATACCCTTTGATGAATATGAGGTTTTAGTTATCTATTACAAAAAATGATCATACTTTAGCAACTTAAGAAAGGGCAAGCAAATTAAGAATGGCTTGTTCCTTCCTCCCATCAATCTGTATATTTCCTTGGCTTATCACATGCCTAAAGAAAGTGATTTTCTCTTGGCAGAAATCACACTTTTCTTTCTTTGCAAAGAGCTCGCATTTGCTTAATTTCTACAATACAAGTTTTAGATACAAAATATAGTCCTTTAGGCTCCAAGGACTCTGACTAAACAATGATGTCATCTAAATGCACAACGTCAAATCGATCAAGATATTCATATAGCACATTGTTCATGAAATTACAAAATGTGGTTGGGCATTGGTTAGGCCGAACGGCATTAAAAAGAATTCATATAACTCATTCCTTGTTGTACATGTCGTTTTGCCCTCATTACCGTAAGAATCCATACTTGTAGATTAATGTATGCATATAGCTCACCCTCCAAGCATGTCGAACAAATCTAAGGCATTCAAAATAAGGTACTTGTTGTTAATAATAACATTATTGAATTCCTGGCCATCGATACACATCCACAATGAACCATCATGCTTCTTTTAGAACAAGACTACAAAGCCGAAAGAAGCTGTAGAGGGCTAGACCAATCCCGTATTCAATAATCATGCAACTGTTTCTACAAGTCAACCAACTATAAAGTACTCATCTGATAATGAGTAATGGGAGGGGGTTTCAACCTTGGGACCAATTCAATCCTATGGTCAATAGCTCGTTTAGGTGGGAGCTTCTTAAGTAATTTGGGAGGTATGATATCTTCGAATACCTTCAATAGGCTCTATTGATTCCGGCACTTCCTGTACCACATCAAGCTTAATTTTAATAAGCCTAGCTAAAAAGGTCATTTTCATGTTGGATGCTTGACTTTAGCTGCATTGACAAAATAATCTATCTTCTTGTCATCCAACTTAGGTTTCCCACTTTTTTACGTGCCTTTTACAAATGACAGGTCAATTTGTTTAGGCGAGCCATTAACACAACCTTTACCATAACAAGGAATTATGTTGGAAAAATGACAATAAATCAACAAGAGGGACATCCATCAACCTACAATGTTTGTGCCAAGTACCGAAGCTCGTGGTCGCATTGCCTACACCTTTGATCGGCTGTGCTTTTGCATTTATAGCCTTAACCTAGTTGGAATTGGCTGGGAGTTCTAATCTAAGCTCTAATAGTACCCATTCCATCACAAAGTTATGGGCAGCATCGGTATCAACCATTGTCAATACTTCTCGACCATTCACGGTGGCTTCCATATAACATCTTTTCGATTAGGGACTTTTTCCTATAAAACACCAAGCAATTGTAGAGAATTCACCTGTTTGGGTCCGACATTATTGCCATCTGAGTCAAACTTTTCCAGAGATAATAACATTCAACTTTGCACGTTTTGGGGCAGGCCCTCATTCGATGGTCACCCTATAAAAATAACATCCCTTCCTCGTCGTGTCAACAATAAATTGAGTCTTGCCAATCTTTTTTCCTTGACACTGTTACCTTCGTCTTTTTTAAACTTGCCTTTCTTCTCAAACTTGCTTGCTTTTTCTTTATCCTTTCTGAAATCCTTTTTCTTTCAATCAAGATCTAGGTCTCCACAAAAATTAAGCAACTGATCGACAGCGATCACAAAAGAGAGATCTTGCACCCCTTACTCACATAGCTTTACTCGGGCCCAATTTTATAATCAAGTCATGAAATTGAACAACTTATCTTCTTCAGACATCTTTTGAATATCCAAAATCAAATATCTAAATTCTTTGATATAGTCCTGCATGGATCCATTTGTTTCGATTTTTGAAGGACTTTCTTATTGATATATGAAGTGTTGTTCGACAGAAACTATTCTTTTAGCCCCTTTTTAGCACTAGCATCATCCGTCACACGAGTCCACCAACAAAGTTCCGCATTGCCTATCAAGGACGCACTTGTGATCAAAACTTTCTCATTGTTTGGGACCTTTAAAGCCTATATAATTTTCCACGTCTTATAGGAAATTTTCCAGCTCTTTGGCACTCCTAATTCCACCAAAGGGTGAGGATTCCAGCCTTTCACTTTAGATGAAGAGGGACATTTTTCTATCATTCCCGAATTAGTCTTTTTCTTCAAGAGGCGAACATCCCTAGTAATCACTTCGACTTTTATGTTGTTAGCATCAGTAAGGACTTCTATGTCTTATCACAGCAAATTAATTTTTTCATTAACAAACTTAGGCAACCCATCTGATTTTTTTTTTTAAAATCCTCCATCATTTGTTTAGGATGTGGATCACATCAAATAGTACCATCAGCTTTGACTCAATTGGGTGCCAAGCATATTCCTTAATCTTTTATATCTCTATCCCCACCTCCAAGGTGGAGAGACAATTGGACGTTGAGCCATGATTCGAAAGGATGTCTATAATAATTCAACCACGAATCCACTCGAAAATGGGCTTTGATACACTATCACATAGGGTTTGTACTTAGATAAAATTTTTGCTTAGACCACATCCGCTGTGCAGCTTAGTTGCCCTAATAACTAGTTAACATTTACATATCTACCCGATTGAACTTAGGTTTTGGAAGTTTGAAAGAAAGATAAGTGCAGCACACACGTAAAATAGTAAATAGGCACAATAATTGTAGGAAAAATCTCCCAATCTTTTACATTATTCTTTAATTTTGAATACAAGAGCCAAGGCTTTTACATAATAAATAAGGTTCTCTATAGTATAAGGAACTATTTGGAGTTGTCAGGTTGTTGTCATATAGATGCAGTTGAAAACTGTACATAATAAGATAAAAGCCCACAATTACAAGGAATACCAAATTCTACCAAAGATGGGACTCATAGCTATTCTTTTTCCAACTCGCCACATGTGGAAGAAATCTTGCTTTGCTTGGAGCCTCCTAAAAGCCATCTTTGACTAAGTCAAGCAACCACCATGTTTGCTGCTGATTAACTAATGCCCACCTAACATTACCCAACGTGTGTACTAGGCTTTGGTCTATTGTGCGCGTTACTAGCCACATTTCAATAGTTTTCTACACGATCACACGATCTTATACTTTGCCTCTATCATTTTCCCACTCGATGCCTTCGGCGCTTGTAGCTTTTGTAAGCCTATGCACCCAATGCCCATCGTCCGTTCCTAGTATGCATCAGTTTGGTGTCGCATCATGCCAATACATGCTTGCGCCAACTCTAGATCATTCTTTTGACAATCCTTCACCCAACATGCAGAGCACCCAATTCACCTGCTTGTCAAAGTTTTCTTACTTAGTGTTGCACCAAGTCGACACTCTATTAGCACACATGCCTGTTGTGCCAAGGCAGTCCTACGTTTTAAAGTGCTAACTCTTACCTACCAAAAAATTGCATATTCAAGTACAAAAAGGTACTTATAGGTGCAAGGTGCACGGTGCATATTTTAAAGTCCACTTGTATCAAATGAATGTGCTATTCATGAACTACAATAATTTTAGAATACAACAAGTCATCTCAAACCATGCACCTTGAAATAACATGAATTCATCATGTCAATAGAAATATTCATCTAGTCCTTTTGAATTCTTCAATAAGAAACTTCTGATTATTCCTGTCAAAATCAAATCATCTACATACAAACAAATAAGTGAATGTCACCATTTTTTTTTAATTTTCATGTGAGTGTATGTTTGTGCGGACACTTGATAAAATCATTTGTTTGAAAATATTTTTCAGCTCCGCTATTCCAAGAAGGAGGGTTTGCTTTAGGCTATAGAGAGTCTTCTTCAATTTTAAGACTTTGTCATCTTGTCTGCTAACCACATAGTTCATAAGTTGATCAATGTAGACTTCGTTTTTCAAAACTCCATATAAGAGTGCAACTTTTACGTTGATTTGATGAAGTTTCCTTCCAATTTGAGCTACCAAGGCAATATTAATGAATTGTTTCAAACAAACAACTTGAGCAAGTACCTAATCAGATGTGATTCAGGCTTCTACCAATGGCCATTAATACCCAATCTTGCTTTGTATCTCATAACTCTATCTTTAAAGCCATTTGACTCCACTGATGCACTTACTTTTTGATACATGACCAATTCCAAAGTATCACTTTTCTTGATTACCAGGATTACTTCATCCTTTCCATCTCTTCATTTATTATCTCAACTTGAATCTTTCACACATAGAGGCTGGCCATCCACAATTAGACAAAAATGAATCATGTGACTTAAATTTTATGTTATGCATTCGATTTCATTATATATTTGATGAAGAACTATGTCTCTAAAGCCTTTCATTTGAACTTGATTATTCATTTTGGGTACTTTTCCGGTGAAGATATTGGTGGTGGAAAATGGGTTGCACAATCCATTTTTCTTCTTCATAAAAAAGAGACTGAACATTTTATTTTATTTTTTTTAAATTTTACATCCCCAAGATTTTTTTTGGTTGAAGAAGAAGACACAGGGTTGTGGCAGCTCATCCGTTTGGTTGTGGCACAATGCAATTATATTAGCCAACATTGTGTAATTTTCAGTGTTCAATTCCAAATTGATGTTCCAATCCAAATTAATTCAAAGAGTCACTTCTACTCAACATGAATCAAAGCCCAAATCCTTCAAGGATCCTCATATGGGCATATAATTTAGATCTAAGGAGAGAAAATCTACCTTGATGCAACTTCAATCAAGCTTGGCCACAAACACTTCCAATGAACCCAAACTTGTGTTATGCTTTGATCAACCTCTTGATCCACATAATGCTTGATTGATCCACTCCAAAACTTGAATCAACTCTTTAATTCCTCCTTGATCGTGAAGTGGCCGAAAATTTGCCTCAAAATTTTGTTAAAGCCGTCAACTTGGGATTTGGGTAATCAATTTTTGATTGTCCAAAACAATGTGGATTCACACATCTAATATTAATCCACTCTTCCTTTTTACTTGTCATTTTAGTTCACGATTAGATTAACACTAGAGATGAACTTTTAATGGAGAGAAAAGAAGAAGATACAGACTGTTTGGAGAGAATGTTAGATTTGAAAATTTCAGCTGCTACTTGTGTGTAATGTAGGGATTTTTTATGATGAAAAGTGTGATGGTTGGAGACTATTTATAGTCTACTTGGATGATTAGTTGACAAGATATTTTGGAGGAAAAAATCTAAATTCTTTCCTTTTAAATATCATTGGTCCCCTTAGCATCCAAGTTGGATATATCCATGTGGCATTTTAATTAACAATTAATTAAAGTCTCACATGGTTTTCAACTAGTCCCAAATACCAATTAAAATCCCTCCTAATTATATTCTTCTTCTTGAATTAATTAAATCCAACAATTGAAATTAATTAAATTAAATTAACAATTAATTTAATTAGAATAATTTGACTTTTCAAATTACTCTATCCAAAAAGACCCACTTTGACTTTAGTTAAACACTTTGATTTGCAGTAAAAAAATTTCTCCCTTTGCCCAAATCCAATTTAGGTGATTTTCTCAATCTAATTAGAGAATCTCCATTAAATTCATCTCGTGACTTATTCGAGGAAGGCGTGATCTATTAGGTTCATCAACTGATTAGACATTGGCTTGTAATTTTTACGATTTTTGATTAATTGAAACACTTTATTTAATCACTCATAGAATTAATCTTTATTAATTCAAGAGTACTCAATCTTCATAGTCGATGTGTAAGCACAAGCCTATGAAATTCAATTTATTGGTGAATTAATGGTGGTGTGAACCTCACTTACTGACGTGCACTGTGCAAATACGGTCATTCTATTTTTTATCTCCTGATTGCAGCCTAGGGTTAAAATATTTTCGGCATTCTTAATAGCCCAATAACAATGTCTTTATTCTTAGTGATCGATTAGTTTGTGAATTTGACTTTGGAAACTTCTTTCCCAATCGACACACCATCTTACGTAAGGATTTTCTTGAATTGAGTTATCATAGAAAATATAGGAGATATTCTCATTCATCAAAATGAGAAAATGGATCCTTTTTTGGAACTTACAAACTTCTATGCATAAATAGCTTGTATCCAACATGCATCTCATGTGACCCATTCGAAAGTGGTCGAGACACACATCAAAGAACAAGGATCTGCCATAAGGTCATCATGGTCTCTCAAGTCTAAGGACTAAAATGTGCACTATCGTAAGATAGAGAATATTCTATCACCGAATGCCCCTACGGCTATCTTGTGAATTTCTCTATGTTGGGTTTTTAGTAAACTTGTTCTTTAACAAGCATCTACTAATATGCACCGATGTCTACTACATCAATTGTCCATAAAACGGGGCAATAATTCAACTCCTTAAATTATGCATCGTTAGTGCAAGTCTATTCGAATCTAAGATATCCTCGTGTGAAAAATTCCACAACTTGAAACATTTAAAATTAAGACTTTCAGAGACTAATTTCATGATTACCAACATATGCGTGACCTAGCCCTATAGCTTTATATGATCTAGAGGACTTTTTCTATATTCATTGTTGATGAGACAATATACGAAAATACAAAGTAAACGGGCATTTTATTCACATTAAAAAATAAGATCGTTTATACACGAGCAGTTTTACAAGAAAATTGCCTATAGGGTACGACTCTAACAATCTCCCACTTACCCTAAAGCCAATTACTCATAGTTTTCAGGACCATCTTCCCCAGATGTCTCTTAAAGATCTTTTATGTAAGTGGCTTAGTTAGTGGATCTGCTATATTCTCTTATAAGGCTATTCATTCCACTCCAAAGTCACCTCTATAAACGATTTCTCAGATCAAGTGATAACATCTCATAATGTGCTTGGATTGTTAATGAGATATTGGCTCCTTTGCTTGAGCGATAGCTCTATTGTTATCACAAAAGACAATAACTGGCTCGTTTATGCTAGGAACTACATCCAACACTTGGATAAAGTTTTTCATCCAAACATCTTATTTTGTAACATCTGATACTGCTATGTATTCTACTAGAGTTGTCAAACGGGTCGGTAGGGCTAAAATGATTCCGGGCTAAAATTGAGCTTAAATAATTTTGGGCTAAAACTAAGCTTAAATAGTTCCGAGCTAAAACAGTTCGAGGCTTACGCGGGCCAGTTCGGGTCGTGTCAAAAATATATTTTAGGAAGCCTGGCCTATAACTGGCCCTTCTAATAATAGGTCCGGGTCTAAACAGGCCTAGGCTAAATGTGCTGGGCTAAGCAGGCCTTAAAAAGTTTGGGTCGGGCCGAACCGTTTATTTAATTATATTTTAATATATATACTACAACATTTACCTATTTTTTATTTTTTTTTATTTTTTATTATTTTTTTAAATTTAACCGGGCTAAACTGAGTTTATGAGGACTGGTTCAGAATTAACCGCATACGAGCCCGGGCCGGGTTGGTTCTGGTTCAAACAGGATAGTCACCCAGTCCGATTCTGGGCCCAGCATGAACTTATCTTTGGGCCGATTCTAACCAACCATTTACGTTTTGTAAACGGGCCGGGTCTGGCCAGGCTTTGAAGAGGGCTGGGCCAGGCGATTCAGCTCGTTTTGACATATCTATATTCTGCCTCAGTGGTTAAGTCGATGGTGGTTTCTTGCTTGGAGCTTTTCCAACTAATTGTGCTGCTATTATGGCAAAATATAAATCCAAACGGATTTACTGTTATCTATGTCGGACTGGAAACTAGAATCCGTAAACCCTTCAAGTTTCAACTCTCCACCACCGTAAACAACAAACAAGTTCTTATTTCTTCTCAAGTACTTAAGGGTTGTTTTTATGGCACTCCAGTGACTCTCACAGGGATTAGATTGAAAGTGGCTTGTAACACTTAGAGCATATACCACATTCGGTCTCGTACATAATATCGCATACATTATGCTTCTGATGGCGGACGCATAAGGTATGTTAGATATCTTACGTCTCTCTTCTTCCGTCTTTAGGACCATAAACTTAGAGAGATGTAACCCATGTCTCATGGGCAAAAATCCTCTCTTGGATTTCTCCATACTAAATCTCTTTAATATTTTGTCTATGTACGGTGTTTCAGAAAGACCCAACATCCCTTTTGATCTATCTTTATAGATCCATATTCCTAATACGAAGGACGGTTCTCTCAAATCTTTCATGAAAAATTGCGTAGATAACCATGCTTTTGTACACTCTAACATTTCTTTCTCATTCCCAATGAGAAAAATATTATTGGCATAAAGCATAAAAAATTGAATGGAACTCCCACTAACCTTCTTGTATACATACGATTCATACATATTTTTGCTAAAGCCAAAATTTTTACTGTCTCATCAAAACTTATGTTCCAACTCTGGGATGCTTGTTTAAGTTCATAGATAGACCTTTGAAGTTTGCAAACCATTTGCTCACTCCCACTGGATATAAAGCCTTGCGGTTGCTCCATATAATTTTCTTTATCAATGTTGTCATTGAGAAAGGTAGTCTTTACATCCATTTGCCATATTTCATAGTCGTAATATACAGCTATGACAAGTATAATCATAATAGATTTAGGCATAGCTATGGGCAAAAAGGTTTCTTCAAAGTCTACTTCTGGCCTTTAGCTACATCCTTTTGCTACTAATCTAGCCTTATAGGTCGTTACCTCTCCATTTGCCCTAAGTTTTCGCTCATAGATCCATTTGCAACTAACGGTTATTATACCCTGTGGTAGATCTACTAAGGTCTACACTTTATTGGAGCGCATAGAGTCCATTTTGAATTTCATGGCTTCAAGCCAATGTCCCGAATCTATGTCTGACATAGCTTCCTCATAGGTCTTAGGATCAAGATCCATTTAGCTCATATCATGAAGAAATCTGAATCTTTTGGGTTGCTTTTTGACACGTTCTGACCTTCTAGGAAGTTGTGTAATAATAGGCATTTCTTGTTTATCTGCTTCTACCATTTGTTAGATCGTTTGATCATTACGAACTTCATCAAGTTCAATTGTAATGCTCTTTCTATCTAATGAAATTTTTTGTTCAAAAAAGGTAGTGTTTCTTGAAACAAACACCTTTTTTAAGTGATCATAAAAGTTATAACTCATAGACTCTCTTGGGTATCCCACAAACTTGCACAAGGTGGATCAACTATCCAACTTATCTCTATCTAAATGCTTCGCGTAAGCGGGATAATCTCAACTTTGCCATACCCCATCTCATATAGAGTTTTAGGCACCGACTTCGAAGGGATTATATTTAGTAGCTTCACCATCGTTTCTATAGCTTAACCCTAAAAGGAAATAGGAATATCGATAAAGCTCATTATGGAACTTACCATGTCTAATAGAGTATGATTTCTCCATTTAGCTACCCCATTAAGTTGAGATGTGCTAGGAAGAGTCCATTGTAAGAGAATCTCATTCTCTTTTAGATAATCTAGGAACTTGGTGCTTAAATATTCGCATGCCTGATCGGATCAAAGAGTCCTGGTACTAAGCTCGAGTTGCTTTTCTACCTCACTCCCATACTCCTTGAATTTCTCAAAGGCTTGAGACTTGTGCTTCATAAGATACAAGTGATCGAATCGAAAAAAGTTATCAGTAAAGGTAATAAAGTAAGAGAAGCCTCATCTTGCACTAACTCTTAGTGACTCACATGCGTCCGTATGGATCAAATCCAAATGACATGTGAATTTCTCCGAATGTCCAACAAATGGAGCCTTGTTCTTCTTACCCTTTAAACAAGACTCGCAAGTCGTTAAGTCCTCTAAATCACTTGCTTTAAGTAAATTAGAGGCAACCATCTTGCCAATCCTATTCTTAAAGATATGTCCCAGTCTTGTATGCCAAAGATAGGCATCATTATGATTATTTAGCTTGTGTTTGTTACTTTGAACTTGCATTATCGTTGGACGTTCTTCTAAATAGTACAACCTGTTGTTTAAAGAACCTTGTGCACATAGAGAACCATTTTTATATACATTTAACTTCCCGTTTTTGATAAAAAATTCAAAACCTTCACGATCTAAAAGGAAAATCGAAATAATGTTCTTTATTAAACTGAGAACATAGTACATGGGATCAAGTACAATTTTATTAGAACGGAAAGTTAAAGTGATCATGTCTACGCTATGAGCAGCAATCTTTGCCCCATAAAGAAAAATCTATTGATAATTGGATTTTAAGAACAAACATACCGTTTTTCAAACTTGCAAGATAAGCTTTGCAGTTCCTTTTCCAATAGCCTAGTTTGCCACAGTAGAAACACTTAGCATTGGGATCAACCCCTTTCTTTTTCTTAATTCCACCCCCTTGGGTCATCGGTTGCTTTCCTTTTGAAGAAGAACTCTTCTTCTTCTTCTCCTTTTTAGGATCCTTTTGGGCCTTGAAAGTGGAATCAAGCATAATTGACTTATCCTTCTTGATGGTGGACTCTGCGGTGACCAACATGTCCACCAACTCGTTAATCGTTACTTCATTCTTACTCATGTTGAAGTTCATAACAAATTGATCAAATGATTTAGGAAGGGATTAGATGATGAAATTTACATAAAGGTCATTGTCCATGACGATGCTCAAGTTGTTAAGCTTCTCAATAAGCCCAATCATCTTGAGACCGTGTTTATGGACACTTGTCCCCTCTCTCATTCTCATTTGAAACAACTCCTTAGAGTCCACATAGCACTCATTGATACTGGTGCAACCCATCATATTTGTTCTGACCAATCAATGTTTTCCACCTATACTCCCATAATGGAAGGAAGCTTTACATGGGCAATTCAACAACATCAGACATAGTCGGAGTAGGCAAGATTGTGTTAAAGCTTAGTTCAGGGGAAGGAGTTGATGCTGGTTGATGTTCTGCATGTTCTGGACATTTGTAAAAACTTAGTATCAAGATGACTATTAGTAAAGAGTGGTTTTAGACTAGTTTTTTAGTCTAACAAATTTGCATTGACTAAGAGCGACCATTTTCTAAGTAGAGGTTATATTGAAAAGGGGCTATTCAAATTTAATGTAATGCCTATTCTAAAGAGTATTGACATGAACAAGAATACTACTGATTCTATTTATTTGCTTAAGTGTTGTAATTTATGGCATGTTAGATTAGGGCATGTTAATTATAACACTTTGCATAGACTTGTTAATTTGAAATTACTGCCTCCAATTGAAACTAATAAAAATAATAAATGTGAAATTTGTGCTGAAGCAAAAATGATTGAAACCCCTTTCACTCGATCGAAAGAATTACATCACCTCTAGATTTAATTCACAGTAAGTATGTGTAAACTAGAGGGGGAAAAAGTATTTCATTACTTTTATTGATGATTGCACAAGGTTTTGTTACGCATACTTGTTACGAAGTAAAGACGAAGCACTTGAAGCGTTCAAGTGTTATAAAAACGAAGTTGAAAATTAAATTAACATAAAGATAGAAGCTGTCCGAAAAGACAGAGATTGAGAATATGAAGCACCTTTTGAAGAATATTGTTCTGAATTTGGCATTATTCATCAAACAACAGCTCTTTACTTGCCACAATCAAATGGCATTGCAAAACAAAAGAATCGAACTCTGAAGGAGATGATGAATGCCATGCTGATTAATTCAGGATTACGACAGAACATATGGGGGGAGGCTATCCTTTCAGCGAATCACATCTTAAATAAGATACTGCATAAGAGTAGAAACGAAACACCTTATGAGCTATGGAAAGGTCGTAAACCTTCTTATAAATATTTCAAAGCGTGGGTGTCTAGCTAAGGTTGAAGTGCCTAAGCCTAAACAAGTGAAGATAGGAACAAAGAATACAGGTTGCATTTTTATCGAATTTGCAAGCCTATCGACTATTAGTGCATAAATAAGCTATCTCAGACATAAATGAAGGAATAATCATTAAGTCGAGAAATGATATATTCTTTGAAAATATCTTTTCTTGTAAAGAAAAGGAAGAGTCTAGTTCTTGTAAAAGAACTCACAAATCAACCAATAGTTCTCAAGCAAATGAGGAAATAAGACGAAGTAAAAGGGCCAGAGATGAAAAGTCTTTTAGTCCAGATTTTCTAACATATATGTTGGAAAATGAACCAAGGACAATTAGTGAAGCATTGTCCACTCCAGAAGCTCTTTTATGGAAAGACACTATCAATTGTGAAATAGAGTCAATTACGCAGAAGTTTTACCCAAAGATCAAGTTAAACGCATGTCGAGAGGAATGAGATTAAAGCCCGTAAATGAAAAAACTGACATAGTGGAAACCCAACCAAGGTGATTGGAGATCCTAAGAACTTGGTTCAATGGGACAAGTAAGTTATGAAGGATTGAGCAAGCACTCTGGATTTATTCCAATCCATTCCTGAGACAAAGAGTGCTGTTTGCAGAAGGTATAAAAGGTTGAACTTTAATTCCTAATGATTCCCAGGGCAAAATGAGTAAAGCAGGGTACTCTTACAGGGAGATCACTTATGTAAATGTGCAAATAGGCTGCTTCATCGAAACACTTGTGAAACCAAGATAATTGTCCATGGAAAAAAACGAACATAACAAAAAAGAACTAAAAACATAAGGGCAACTATTGTGGGGATAACATTGTTTATGCTTCCATCACGGCTGAACAGTTGAAGACATCAAGTTCATTAATTTACCAAGTAAGTCCGATGGTATGCCCCTAAGAAAGGTTCAAATCCACAAACTACCTATTCTAATGCAATAGTTGCCCGTCTGGACTCTCTATTTGTTTGCACATACATGCGTATTTACATGTACATTAATTTTCATTAATATGGAGGATTGTTAGAAATTGATTCGTTTGATTGATTAAATAAGTGAGCTTGAGTGTTTGATTTCTCGAATTTTTTAGATTATCGTATTCTACGTCGCGGGTAGATGACAATGATGTATTTAATATACAAAAACCAATTTCGGGTAAATGAAAAATTAATGCTCAAAGTAAGCTACTTAAGTTTGATTATGAATGGTTTAAAGAAGGTGAAAGAAGGTGGGAATGTAAAGAGGCCCACATTGAAAGAACAGGAAAATTCTTTCCAACTTATTAAGCTCAAGTTGGGAGGTTAGGGTTGGGCCCCTTGGGAGTATTACAAGTGTTTGGAGAGGAGAGGATCTACATTCGTGTAGATCCGATTCAAACCACACGTGCAGGCACCGTTCGCCTAACTCGGCTCCGCGAGGCCCGGGCGCTCTCCCGTCCAGCTGGGGTTGGGCCTAATGTGGTTCGAGTTTTTTTAGTTCAATGCTATCTTTTTGCTCCAAATTTATTTGGGCCTAGATTAATTAAATTAGTTAAAGCTCATTAGGAAAAAAATAATTTTGTCTAATTAATTTTTTATGGCAGAATTCCAGAATATAGTTTCTAGAAACACCTCTTCAGATTGCAACCATTTCAAACAGATTTTTTAAACAGCTGCCATGACTCTTCAAAAAGATGTTAGTGGCTGTGATACATTCGAGATGCCTCTTCAGCATCTATAAATAAATCCTTTTTCGGTTGTTTCAGAATATAAGAAAAGGCCATTAACATTCTGTCATTCTAGTATATCTGTGTTCCAGTTAAAGGAGAGTTCAGTACGTTCGAAGTTCGTTTGCGTCAAGTAGTTGGTGGTACCACTATTATATGATAATTAGGTTGTTTTATCTTGGGAGACGATAGCCGTAGAACCGTGAGTACCACTGCAGGGCTAAATCATCTTCAAGACAGAGAGTCAGTCTCTCGTCTCGACCATTTCGTTGCATCATAGTAAACCCGGAGTGAAGTTTATTTTTCAACATCATTAAATAAAGAGATGATCTCTTCATCAGAAGTTAAAAACTAAAAGAGAAAAAAAAACTATTATGTAAAATAATTTTTCAATACATAACAATTAAGTGTGGACATAAATCTAAATTTGTGAAATAATTTCTCAAATATAAGCAATGATATCATTAATGACAGTGTTTGAACGATTTTTATTTCTACAATTTCTTTATGTTTCGAAATTTTCTTTATACATAACAAATAAGTGTAGATATAAATCAAAATTTGTGGAATAATTTCTCAAATGTAGGCAATGATATTATTGTTGACTGTGTTTGAATGATTTTCATTTCTACAGTTTCTTTGTGTTTCGGAATTTTCTTTATCTCAAATTTATATTTCTTTTATTAATTAAATGTATCTGGCCGAACCCGTTGGGTGCATCGGCACCAA
This sequence comes from Handroanthus guayacan, assembly GCA_014898755.1. Lineage (NCBI taxonomy): Eukaryota > Viridiplantae > Streptophyta > Magnoliopsida > Lamiales > Bignoniaceae > Handroanthus > Handroanthus guayacan. The sequence goes on along the minus strand of JACFYI010003050.1, from coordinate 49,172 downwards.
CTTTCTCTTAAAACTCTCATCTTTTATATTGAAATTACACAAAAGCCTGTTGATTTGTGAAAATAATTTTATTAATGCCCCGGCAAAAACTTTTACAAGAATACTTTAAATCCTATCTAATAAATTATAATCTATTTCAATTATTTGATATTAATTTCCCATAATTAAATTTTGTTAATACATGTTATTTATAAAATTGTTTATCTTTAAATAAATATATAAAATTGAATATATTAGCTAACAAATTTGAATGAGCCAGCTAAATATAAAAAATATATTTACGAAATTATACTTTTATAAAATTATAGAAAAAAATAATTTTTTGCCTAAAAATATTAAACATCTCACTGAAGGACTATCAGCAACTTCAAATAGACATCTATTGTAATGTCCATATAGCTATTTTGTGGTTTAAAGATTTACATATCTGAAATGATTTGATCTTGTTGGAAATTTAATCCACATAATAGAATGGATTATTTGAATTACCTTATGCATCAGATCTGATATCACCCCAATATCGACTCATCTACCAATCTTTGTGCACAAACAATTTTGTCTCACAATAGATTGCACGAACATATGTTTCATTTTTAGTGGATAGCTACTAAAGCGTCCACACATTTCCATGTCTTAGACTCTTAGAGCTTGAATTAGGGCGATTCTCCAAAAATAGTCGTGAATAGAACATTTTAGGGCTTGAGAGAGTATTTCTTTATAAGATTATGTATTCGGTGCCTTTACAACAGGACTCTTCTATTTATTGAGTTCAAAACAGCCAAACTCCTAAGTCCAACTTATGGGCTTGAGTTCAATATGGATGCTTTATTGGGTCAATGGTCGTTATACCAAACTTAGTACTTTACATCTGCCACTCATCTATATCTGACTCTTCAAATCTCATCTCATAAAGTTCTGAATCTTATGTTTATTTTTTTCATATAGGGAATAAGGCATGCGACCAAGTAAGAATGGAACGCGTAATGAAAGTTATATTAAGCTATCACCAAACTAACATAATCCTTCAACTCCAAAAGAAATTCGCCATGTACCCCAAACTATATGGTTGCACTAGATCATACATCTCTTATCCCTCAATAAATAAATAGAGCATGCTTGAGTCTCTCTAATAGGTATTTATGCTTATAGCTATGTCAAAACATCTTTTTGACTTATCTTGTCGGCCTATGAGCCATAAAGCATGAGTGCATTAACATCTTAGTTTTTCCACTACCTATCATATCACTTCGTCTGGTCTTGATAGCTTTCCTAGACATGCTCGGATAGACCAAATTTTATTATGGCCCTTAGAACCATGTTAAAGTAGCATCATTAAACTTGCACTACATGACATGGTATAGAATAGTCACTCTCCTTAAAGGTTATCTGAAAGCACATGTAGTATGCATACATGCTATGATGGAGCTCTTGCTCAATTTTGGTCATGTTGCATTCTTAATATCATACGAACCTTAGTCCAGTCGCTATTCAAATGCCTAACCTGCGCAACACCGGTACATTCATCTACTGACATGTTTTCATAAAGTTTGGACATATTCATATTAGATCAAAGATGATCTCATCTTAGCCTCTAAGCAAACGTGACTTCAAAATTACACTTACCTTTCTTGCTATTCCTAAGCTTGAAAGTGATCATTCTTATCCCTCTCAATAATGCGCACATGATCTTAAGTCTCATCTTACTCACTGTCAAAGCACCTGACAATTGCCCGTGTGAATGAGCCAATCAAAGCCTGGTGACATTTACGTCTCTTTGAACCAATACCAACCATGAAATGAGAATATAAGTATGTTCTCAAAAGTCAATCAAACCAAATTATTCACCCACACGCCTTTGGAGCATTTGTCCCTACAAAAGCTTGGTAAAGAGATAAACATTCATGTTACTTAAAGAAATATGCTTGAGAACAATAACCTATGCGCAATGCTCTCATAGATGTAATAATATCTTATCTTAGTATACTGGGGTCAGCCAACGACATTAGTGCTATAAACATAATAAAAAGCGGCTTTATTATCACAAAGAAAATGAAGCCTCATAAATGTGGGCCACAATACACAAAGTCTCAAAAAACTTAGTTGACCACATAGTTTTCAAACAATCATAAATCATTCTCTTTTAGATATCTAATTATTCAATTGACCACATTACAATTTTGCACCAAGATTACTTTGATTTTCACTCACTATTTTAATTACTAAGTGTATGACTAGTACACACATAGTGTTCATTAGACTCTCAACAACACTTGTTAAAATGGTAATAGCTAGTATTTCTTTTCTTCTTCTATTCGAAGGCATTTCCGTCAGCTAAAAACAAAATTTTAACCATGGAGTGTTAGTAAGATTAGTATGATGTATAAAGAACCACCCTAGAAGTGGAACCAAAGCTTGGTGAGTTGGCAACAAGTACACATCCAACTTCTCCTATATCTATCTCAAATGTAAATAATAGCCACTTCTAGGTGGCGACACCTCCACGTCAATCCCATCCATCACATTATCACCTATATATGGTAAGACATCCCAGTTATCTTGATATATATTTAGTGATTACCATCATTAATCCTATCAATATGATAGCTCTATGAAATTGACTATACCACTACTTGGACGGTAGCTCTAGTTGTAAAGAGCCATTTAAGCAACAATCTTTGTGGCTTTACCCCATTTGTCTCAAAATCATTAAATGATCAACATAGACCTTTTTTAGTTTATTGATCATTTGAATATGTCAAATGTTATAATCTAGGACTAACCTAGACTAAAAAGGTAATAGTTGGCAGCATTGGCGAACAGATGCAAATCTCACCACAAAGAGAGAACATCTCTTCAAATGTTACACCCATTTTTTAAATGTAAAAATTTTTCACCATTCTTTGACCTTTATATTTGCCAATCAACCCATCCAATTCTCATTAACCTTCAAAAGCTGCATGTTTCTAATAGTTTTGAACTTAGACAAAAAATCAACTGGCTCTTTGGTTTTGTTCTTAGTTATTTGGGCTATATTTTCCTTCATAGAAGCTATCCACTTAATGCATAAATACAGTCATATTTCTAATTTAACTCATCAACATTCATTAAAAAACTTGTGAAAGAAGGCCCACTCAATCTTATATAGACGTTATGTGTCCGTTACATACTTGGGGAATTTGAGAGTCATTTTTCGTTAAGTGAGACTGTGATATTTCACATTGGGAAGTAAAGGAAAAATCCTCCATCATATAAGATAAGGTCAAAAAATCTATGTGTAACCATTGGATATCCCTTTTGAGCGAGTTGTTCACAGCTCAACTTCAGATTCCGTATGTAGATTCTCAGGTAAATCTCACATCTTAGGCCCCTGGGCCTGGGGCATGACAAATGGTATCAGAACCGACCATCTCTTGAGCCTGCAGAGCAAAGTGCTATATGCAAGGGAGCCATCTCTTGAGCCCATATGAGCCACCTCTAGAGTCCCAATGTCTGGTGGGCGATCTTAGGCTCTGTTATATCGCGACGAGGATATCGCGTTCTGAAGGAGGGTTGATTGTGATATCCCACATTGGGAAGTAAAGGAAAGATCCTCCATCATATAAGATAAGGCCAAAGAATCTATGTGTAACCATTGGATATCCTTTTTAGGCGAGTTGTTCACAGTTCAATTTCAGGTTGCACATGGTAGATTCTTAAGCAAATCTCGCGTCTTGGGCCCCTAGGCCTGGGGCGTGACGGAGACATTCCCATCAAATTCAGTATCACTTCCACAATCCCAAACAATTACTAGATGAGTTTCATAAACTTTACCCTTGCTAGAAGAATGAGCGCCTCATAATGACTTCGAACTTTTTATAGTTCAAGATTCCATTTGACTTCACAAATAATCATAAAATCCTTTCTAAAGATAATTGCAATATGCGATTTAACCTTTATTATTTCTCCAACATGATGTTCATCACCTTGTGAGAACAAACCTTGTCAATTCATTTAGGTGCATACCACAAATTTAGGTATGTTGTTTTGTCATAGGTCATACAGAGTCGGAGTAACTACTCGGAGACACATATTTCATAATGTAGGCTTCAATCGGCATTATATCTCTCAAGTAAGATACAATTTGCGCAATCATTAACCTAGCCATTTCTAGAATTATTAGATGCATCCCATTTTGCAAGTCCATTTAACTGCAAAGTATTTGAAATCATTAATCAAGTTGCAATTTTATCTTCCCCAAATGTTTGTCCAAACTAATCAAACATAATGTTCTCGCTTTTCATGAGCACATAGAACTACAGTGTTCATGTCTCGTTACCTCTATCAAGAATCAATTTAAATATTTGCACCTCTGACATATGTGGTAACTAATGCACTTATAATGCAAACAGTGAGGACGGAAAAATAAATTGCATATTAGTGCCTTGCACTCATAAGTTCGCACTCATCTAAGTGGACTAGCTTTAGAGCATAATAGCCCTTCTTTCATTTTCCAGCAAGTTTATTCCATTAGAAAAGTTTTCATATAGGGGATTAATCCTTGCAAGGAAGCCAATAAGCCTCCTCTAGTTAATATGGTCATTTTCCTAACCTTGCTCGTCATGATATAATTAAAATCATCAAAGGAAGAAGTTTAAGAGATACTTTAAGCTAGTTGCAATAAGAAATGTGGACAAATTAAGCTATTTAACTGATGTCTTCAAGTGCTTTAACTCAAATTAGACTACAAATATTGTTAGTATCTTCTGCTAATTTCTATGGAGTTGCTCATACCAATGATTAAGCTTGAGGTGGCATTTCCCAACTTATAATGCTTTTTCTTGTGAGCCAAATATGGCTACACAACGCTTAATAGTAGCCTAATTACTTGCTCAATCTAATCATATACTATATCTTACTAACATCTATAATCCACAAGGAGAGAACTGGAAGCTATAGCAAATCAATGAATGAGTCCTAGTGGTCATTATTCATCAAAATTATGTGATCAATTTGGGGTTATAGTTTAACAATTATCTAGCTCATCCTTGCTTTTACCAACATTTACTTTAACAAGCTTCTATTTGTAGCATGAGCGACAAATACAACTGCTTGTGCATTTCTCAACAATTAGCTTTAAAGTTGACAATTTTCTTCAATTTTATTAATACTTGCACAAATTACATTTATCTCTAAGTCTGCCCAAAAATAGCAACTAAAGATAATAGAACATGTTATTTGTAAGTGAACTCATATCCGAAGATAGAGCTCAGAATCTCTAATAAGAATCTCCTTTTTGCAGCTTAAATAAATTGAAGCGCAAATTTTCTCTATCAACCCATTTATTGATCGTCAGCGTCTCAATCATGAGAATACTAGGCTGCGTGCACACTTTTCATGCTTAATTGACTTAAAAAATACATATTGATGTTGAGTTGGTATAAGATAAGACAAATTAATTAATTGCACATAATAGGTATTGGTATATGTTTTATTCTAGGTCAAGATAATTATTTATTATTACTTCAAACACAGGGAAGTTGAAGTTTCGCAACTCAAGCTAGTAATTATTTGCTACTGAGTTAAAAGGAATAACAAAAAATTACTGGTCCTAAACAAAATAAAAATTCATCCATGAAATAATAGCATGCAAAAAAATATGTTGACATTTGGTATATCATGTTGATCACATAATTTTGGCATATGGTTGTAACTAACAAAACATATCCCCCCAAAAATTACATGGTCTTCCAAAAATGGCCTGTTGCTTACATGGCTCATAAAAGAAATTAAATAGAATTACAATAAGTGAGGTTTACTACATTAATCTACTAAAAATTGATACAGTCAAAAGGGCCTAGCACATCATTATACAAAAATTAAGGACACCGTATTACCACCATCTCTACAATATTATCTCATTTCAAAAGTAATAAATGAAAACACATAACAAACATGAGCACCCAAATATCAACTACCACTAGATTAACATTCCTCAAAATTCTATAAGCATGCCAGAAAAGATATGACCTAGGAATGCAATCAGATGAATAAATTTTAAATTACACCTTTGAATATTCAATTCATGGATACGTCAACACGTAATCATAAATCACAAATTCAGAATACGCTCCCATGGGAATGAATTACACACAACAACAACTTATTTGGGGTCTAACACCACATATTCTAGAAGTATGTGCAAGAAAAAATTTATTTATGCATAACTCCCCTCCAAATAATCAAAATGCTCGATCGGCAGACCAAAAAAGGAATTAAGTGCACTAACATTAAGGGAGAATTGCATATAGTCCCCCTGTGAAATCAACAGTTAGCTAATCTCCCTGTAAAAATAGATTAGCTAATTAAACCTTATATTCTTAAAAAATATGCACACCTGCCCCATCTCTTACCAGCCACTCAACTCCTTACCAAAATACCCATATACTTAGTGTAATTTAGAAAAATCATTCAGCAGAAGATTATATTCTTTAAGAGCATGTCAACAGCACCACTTTACATCTGATGCTTCTGCACCATTTTAAATGTAATTTAAATGCTCATACTGTGATTTCATGGCAATTGATTAGGTAATGCCAACAAAAATGAGAGTAGATTAACATTGAAATCTTTTTAAGTGCCACAATCTTGCACTACATGTTTACAAAAATCAATCCAAATATTGATATACGAAATGACAACTAATATTTCATCCCTAATAGAATGGAAGTTCTAGAAATCATTCAATAGTTTTCATTTCTTTTTGAAAGATATTTGGCATAATTGATATAAGAAAATATTAGTATGAAAAATCAGAATATATACATAATTTGACAAAATAACAGGTAAATGTAATTTCAATTGACTAGTAGTATACCAATTCTCCAAAGCAAGAAACAAAAGAAGGCAAAATTTATCCCTTCAAGTTCCAACAAATTAATGGTCCTGCATACCAACTTGAAAATTTATCTTTTAGCAAAATTAATGTTTTCCTTCTCTTAATGTTTAAATACAGTAAAGAAAAAAAGAATATAACTTAGAATTTTTTACTCAATCTAATATCCATTTCATCTTGCAATGCATGACTTCTTTAGATTATGCTAATCAAAGCTTCAAGAAATCGCTAGAATGGGTTCGGGATTCCCCTCTATTGCATCACCTATGCCATTGTTGGAATTTTCAACCTTCGGGTGAAAGAATTCAAATGGATTATGTGGGAGAAAGAAATTAGAGTGACGAAGACTTGCTGCATCTTTTAATCAATGAATAAGGGCATAAGGGACATGAATCTGATATCACTTGAATCTTGACTCGTCCATGAATCTCTGAACACGAATGGATTTTTTTCACTGTAGATTGTACAAATATATCCTTCACGCTTCGTGGATTGCTATTAGAGCATCTACATGTCTCCATACCTTAAACTTTTGAAGCTTGAATTAGGATGATTCTCTAGGAATAGTTGTAGAGAGAACTTTTTAGAGTTTGAGAGCGAGTTTTCCTAGTTATATCTTTGGTGTTTTTACAAGAGAAGACTATTAAATAAGTCCAAAATACCTAAACGAAAGCCCAATTTATGGGCTTGGTTTCAATATTGATGCATGTGTTGTGGGCCGCATGTTTGACCAAATTATTTACAAATTTTAATAAATTTCATTGCAATCCCAATAACTTGAACTTGAGCATATGTATAAACTTACATAAGAATAACTATCAAGTACTCTATTTGCTGCGTACAATTTTCAATTAACCTCATGAATTTTCTCTTTATATTTTGTATTTTATATTTGAATAGAGTATAATAACAAGATTAATTCCTATTGTATTAAATATGCACTAAAACTAAAAAGTAAAATACATATTCTGAAATCCTATATAAAATTTGCATAAAATATCTATACCCTATAAAAGAAAATGTAATGCCCCAAATCCTAGAGCATCCGCCCCTAAGTCCGAAATGCTACCCGATGGGGAGGGGCTAAACAAAACATTATCAACTTTCCATGTAGCGAAAATTTTATTTGAATTTATAATCAAGTACATACTCATTACAAGCCCCAGATTTTTTAATAAGGTATCTAACTTATTAGCACTAACTTGAGTATGTATAAGTAATACAAACTATTACAAATTCACAATTTCTCATATCCAAAATTTAGCAACCAAAATCTCCAAGTTTGATGCAATTCCCGAATTTCAGTCACCTACACATGTTGAACTTATAAAATAAGTTCTAATGACTTAGTAAGAAATTATGGCTAGGAATAGAACGATAAAGTATCAAGCAAGGCTCGAGTGAAAAATTCCAGAATGTCCAATAAAATAAAAGATAAATCAATAAACAAGATTGAAGTGTCCAACAATCGAATACAAATCAAATAATGAGCTCAGGCAGTTTAACAATCAAACAAGTTGAAATATGTTATGCGATTGTGGTAATTCAAACAAAGCGAGTAGCCCAAATATGAGCATAAACGAGTAGCCCAATTATGGGCATAAACAAGTAGCCCAATTTTGAGCGTAAACAATTCACACAATTGTATAGCAAGGCTGAACTAGTATTTGGTGAATCTGTCACCCTTATAACTTCAAATAAATATCAGTCTCATCCCTCCACAGGTCCCACACTTGAATGGCCACTCGAGGAGGTGACCCGATTTTTGTAGTGTGACATAAATATCGACGAGCAGCATGGTACAGGCTAGTCCTTGGAAAACCTATCCCAAGCTTCTGCAGAACTATCTAAACTAGAGGGAACCATTCAGGAGATCAACCGTCGGCCCGATACCACCCAGTATCCCTCCTGGGATTTCCCAATGGCCCATAAACGAGGGTAATAACAATAGGTTACGAGAGTAATAACAATCTTTCGAATTAAATAAGTAAAGATTCAAATGAGATTCGGACGTTGTCAATCAAATCAATATACAAGAGCAATTCGAGGGTAATGATAATTGTTCGAGTAAAACAAGCACAGTTCAAATGAAGCTCAAACACTATCAGTGAAACACAATTTGTGAGACCCCAAAAATTTCTTTAATTTTAATTAAATAATTTTCTTTTCACTTGAAAATTTATTGCATTTCAATTTAACAATTTTTTCGATTTCTTCACGACTAAATTTCTCGATAAAGAGAAATTCGTTTTAAAAATTTTCTTCAGCCCAAAAATTTATTAAAACCACCTTACTAACTTCAAAATAATATTTTGGGCAAAAAAAATTTCTAAAATTTCAATTTAGACCCCAAGTTTTAAAAAATTTTAAATCTAGCGCCGTTTTAAACACTTTTAATCGCTATTGTTCGAAAAATATTAAAACGAAAAAATTATTTCGATTTAGCACCCGAAAATATTATTGCAACCAAAAATTCTCTAATTAAATATTAAAATGAGAAAATATCATCATTGTTCGCAATTGGTACACGTTTTTACAATATTTTTGAGAAAATTTCAATCGGTAGACCTTTTTCGCCAATTTGAGATATTTCTCACAATCAAAAATATTTTACCATTTTTGAAAAAATTTTCTAGCATCCAAAAATTGTTATATGCATTATTTTAATCCAAGAAATAATATTTAGCCAAGTTTTGCCCCAAAGATTTAGTCAAAACTTAATCCATCACATATCACCTTTTACATTAACATTTTATACTATATAAAATGAGATATATACATGTATGTGTATGCATGCATACAACTGGCCATCACCCTCTAAAATTAGAAGTAATTTTATTTTTTTTATTGTCAAATATTGACTACTAAGTCAATTGGATTGGGGCAAAAGACATTGAAAAATGACAAATGAATCCCATGTCTCATTTCATTAGAATTTACATTTGAATTTGAGTGTAATGTCCCTCTTCTTCTTTTTCTTCTCCTTGGTCGACTCCTCCCCCCACTTTCTCTCAAGAAATTTTCTTCATCATCTTCTCAAAATTCTCTCAAATTCATTGAAATCAACTTTGGAATTTTAACCACAAAGGGGAAAAGAGAAGGTAATTATACTTGATAAGTTTTTTTTTTAATTTGAAGTTTGGGTTTTATGATTGTAGAAACATGGAGTAATCTCTCTTATGATATTGATTGTTATAGGAATAGTTTAAGATTGGGAGAAATTCCATCTTCTTGAGGATTATAGGCTAAAGAGGTAAGAAATTTGATTGATTTATGGTTTTTATGAGTTTTTCTTTTATCTTGAAATCCATTGTATTAATTGATTTGGGGATCTTGATGATTGATTTAGTGTGACAACCCGAAATTTTCCTAATTTAATTTTAAAGTGAGAAAATTTATCTAATTGAATTCTTAAAGAAATATTTCCGTAATTTGATTTTTGAATTCTCAATTTTCAATTGATAGGTGTTTTAAAACGTTTTTAAGAAAAATCCTAATCGGTAACTGATTTATCACTGATTTGATATTTTTCTCCCAATCAAAAATATTTTATTACTTTCAAGAGATTTATTTTACATCCAAAAATTATTGTATACATTATTTTGGTTCAAGAAATGATTTTTAGTCCAAATTATATCCAAGAGTTTAGTCCAAAATTCAATTTATCATACCATATATTGCATCCTAAATTATACTAGCAATAAAATCAAAAAATATATATATACACACACATAACCGCCCCATACATACACATCTTATAGCAAAGATATTTTATTTTTATATGAGATAATTAATCTTGAGCCAAGTTCAAACCATTATGAAGACTAGTAAGCTATAAACTACAATTTGTTGCCACCTCTCATCACAATTGGAAATGACCAATAGATTCCCACAATTTTCTTTTATAAAATAAGACCAAGCTTTGCCCAATTCTCTTCACCTTGTCCGGAAAGAAGGAAAAAGAAAAAGAGAGAGAAGAGAGAAAAGAGAAGAAAGAAAGGAGAAGGAAAAGAGAGAAAGAAAAAGAGAGAGAATTCCAACAAAAACTTACCCTATTTTCGTCAAAAATTTCCACTCTCTTTGCTATTTGCTTACAATTGGAAGCTTGAATTTTAAGAGAGAAGAAGAAGTAGGGATTGATACACTTGGTAAGTCTCTATTTTGACTAAGGATTTGTCAATAGAGTTGCATAATTATGGTGTTGATTTATGGTTTAATTGATATAGGAACTCTTTGAGGGATCAAATTTTAATTTCTAGCATCTTGAGGTTGTTGGCTATAAGGTAAGGATCATAGCTATTCCCTCTCTTGAGCACTTGCTATGGATTGGAACTTATGTTGGTTTATTTTAATTCTTGTATCGATTGAACCGTATTGTTGGAAATAATTGAAATTCCTTGTTTTGGGACACTTATTTCTATTGAATCCTTGGCTCAATTTTATGCTATTGTACTCTTGATCATGTTGGGAGTTTGATGGAGTAGAAATCATGGACAAAAGAGGACTAAAACTACTTGATAGTTTGAAAACACTAAAATTGCTATTTTTGCCAAAATTGTTTCAAAATTTAGAAATTAAAAATTCTCAATGATGGTTAGAACAAATTAATTCTAATTTTTTCATTTTTGGAAGTCTGTTATGAAAAGGAGTTCATACAAAAAAAAAAATATTTTTCTTCAATTAATGTTCACTGAGTGCGACCGCGCCCGTTTTTGCCCGCGGACGTGCTCGGGGCAGAGGCTTTGGTCACTTTTATGCGTGACCGCGCCCACTTTGGTCCGCGGTGGAGCCCATTCCAGAACATTTTCGAACTTCATTTTGGTCCGTTTTGCTATTTTTCGTCCGTTTTTCACTCCGTTAAGTTCTCCTAATTCCGAATATATAATCTATGTGTCCTGAATTTGATTCAAATCGATTGGTAATGTCCGAATCTTGTTTGAACTTTGAATATTCCAACTCAATTCATTGTTTGAGCCTATCGACCATTTGAATTCCTGCCTCGATAGGATTATATGCTTGAATATGTTCCGTTCACTTTGAACAAGTCCAAAATTCATTTCGAAATCACTTGTTAAATTCTTCGCTATATGAATTTTTGCACGACAAGGCTAAATGTTTGAATATGTTCTGTTCGTTCTGAAATTCGTGCCCAAATGGGGCTATATGTTTGAAAATGCTATGTTCGTTCTGAACCTATAAGTATGTTTGATAAGTTGGGCCCTGGAATTCTCAGGGGGATTTGATTGGGCGATATCGGGTCGACGGTCGAAACCCTTGGGGATTCCTGTATGTTGGGTAGTTCGGAGGGGTCCTGGAGGTAGGATCCCGAAGAGCTGCTCCTGAGACTCGTGGTCGACCGTGCTGCGGCAGCTGTGTCTCAAGTATGTATGACTCTCCTTGAGCGATGCTCGGAGTTGTAAGGGAGGGATAAGGAGATAGTATGTTATATGTTGAAGTTATAAGGGTAACAGATCCACCAAATAATTGCTTCGGCCTTATATGTTTTGACATGAATGTGATCAAGTTATAAGTTATCCGTTCGTATTATTCATTCTGAATGATTCGCTATCCGTTTGTATTGTTCGTTCGAATGAATCTAATTTTGATATCACATTCATGGTTTGTTCTTGCTATGGCTCTCGTTCGAACTTTGTACTCTTCATCTTGTTTATATTTTTGTCAAGCTATTCGTTTACATCGCTTGTGAGATAATTGCAATCGTGGGCTTGTTCGATTTCATTGTTGAGCTTAGTGCCTCTTTTCTTTGCTATTCAATAGCTATGCTTTTTACTAAGTCAGTGGACTTATTCAAATATATTACCATGTATAGGTGAATAATTATCTGGAGCTTCGTGTTAGTACATGGCTTCTCTTGTTGGAATTATGTGTATAAGCATGTATCTGTACTTGATGAATGCTTGGGTTCATGTTTGTTAGAATGTATAGATCGTCGGCTTGTAATAGTTAGGATTTTTGGATGTAATATTTTGGTTTAGTTAGTCTCCGTTTGAACTACGGATACGTTCGCTTATAATTTTGGATTTAATAATGAAATTTGGAAATTTTCAGTTCGTATTTTGGATCATAAGTTATGAATTTAGCATGATGGATCTTCTGTTTGTAATTTTATTTAAGTTCCGTTTTCGTTGAGTAGCGTACCGGACCTAGGGGCGGATGCTCTAGGATTCTGGGGCGTTACATTTAGAATTTGGAAATCTTGATGATTGATTTAGAATGATGTTTAGATTTGGAATAGAAGTGTTGAAACTTGAAAATTTAAGCTTAGATTCCAACACATACACAACCAAGTGGTTTCGGATTTGCTACTATCACAGCACAATCTCTCACTTTGAAAATTCATAACTTAAGTTTCCTTGCTCCATAAATTTCACATAAGGTACCATTAGACACCTCTTTGAGTCTAGATGATGTTAGACCTAAGAATCACCCAAAAATAATGATGAAAACGGGAGATAAATCCGTTTGAAACGAACCTACTATTTTACCAAAAATACGGGAAGTCTTTGTCACTACCCTAAGTTTAAAAATTTATATTTTGAGATCCTTACATCCGAAAAATCCACAAGACCCACAATTGGAAACCTTATTGAGAGTAGTTATCATTAGAATCAAGAATCACCCAAATCCATGAAGAAACAAAACCAGAAACACCATTTAATCCGAACATGCCAGTGGACTCGGGAAACAGAGTACCCACTGGAACCCAGCCTAACGCATCTCTCAACTTTAACTTGTTGGAAACCACTCATGTTTTCACCAAATCAACCCCAAAATATAGCCGTTAGAAACCTTATTAAGTGTAAATAATGATAGACTCAAGAATATTTGAAATCTATGAAGCATTTTTCCCAGAAACTTTATTAACGCCAAACATGTTAAACGGACTCAGAGTTACGGCAGTACGCTGAGTCAACTTTAAAAATTTATAACTAAAAATATACTCGTCGGATTTTCAATATAAAACCACCGTTAGAAAGCTTATCGAGTCTAGATAATCGTAGAACTAAATTTATAATTTTAACTCATTAGGACGTATCTAGAAATATGCTAGATATTTGACTGCCAGAATGGAAATATAAGATCTTATATGATATGAAATTGTGGTCTAGCATCTAAATGATCTTGATGTTAATAGGTCAAATTAACTCGAGGGATTAGATGATCTCAATGTCATCTTGGGACTTAAAGCTTAAGGATCAGAGGTAAGGGTTATTACTATAATCATTCTTGAATCTCCTACCATGATCATGTTTGATCCTTGTTCTTATTATTAAAAACATTGAGCTTTGGACTTATTGAATATCTTGTTGAATTTTTTGGTACCATGCACTTGTTCAATCGTGAATGAGGAATTGTCAGATATAAGAAACTCAAAACAACATTTAAAATTACTTGATTTAAAATCCTAGTACTTTGATAATGGGATTTTGGGACAAAATACTTACAAACATCAACTCGGACAAAAATGAATTTTACGTGAACTT
>JACFYI010003026.1:469674-482350 GCA_014898755.1 Handroanthus guayacan | reverse complement strand
TTGACACGCATATAATATGCCTACACTTTTGTATGCGTATGTGTACATATTTGAGCTCAAACATGTATCGTGCCACTGTAGTAATAAATCTTACAAGCCTGCAAAAGTATGTAAAGCTGAAGATTGACAAAAGATTGAGCTTATTATTCTTAGAATCATTATGCAATTTAATACATACAGAATATACATAAATGATAAAACTGGCCACTCCACACATATATTACTTTACATGACATGCAAATTAATTTATCTTAAGAAGTACAATATCAAACTTGAGATTCGATGGGCAAATTCTGATTAAGAGATGCTTCAACTCCATTACTAATTGGAATTTTCTCAGAACACAGTAGTGCACTGATTTTGACAATGTCGTTAATTTGCTCACTTATTTCAGATACTTTTTGCTTCTCGAAAACCATAGCTTGCTTTTGTATTTCAGGAAGCTTTTGTTCACTCATTTTGCCTGTAGCATTCCTGTACTTCAAGTAGAGCAACATCTGAAGCACACCGAAGGTGAAACCCAGCACATTTGGTATCTATACATAAAAAGGTAGAAATTAAAGAAGCATGTAGTTAGGAAGAACTAGAAAATTTCAAGTAAAAGGAGTGATGATGTCCAAATTCATTGTCGGTTCAAAGTCGATGAGTATTTCATGTCGGTGACGAATTTGGGCATCATCATTTTGGTGCCATCTATAGGAACGAAGGCCATGGTTTTCTTCCCAAGCCCCTCAACTTGAGAGACTTATAATAATACCAAGTTTACCTCACATTGAAAGAGTCGAAAAGCTTGAAATAGTTTATAAGCTATCCTTCTCTCTCATCCTTTGAAGAGCCTTTTTCAGGACAAAACCCGTCACTACGGATGCTGTGGGGACAACACCTCAAAGCCGATGAGATTCTATCTTGGCGACGAATTTGGGCATCGTCAAGGAGTATGTATGTGTGCATATATATGTCTATGGTAATTAAGTAGTATTATTTTTGAAAGAGAATAAATAACGATGAGATGTTAAAAGATGGACGATCCAACTTACAGCAATGTTATAATCTTTGATTAGAAGGCCGTAGAAAAACCACATCACAGCGCTAAGCGTAAGGAATAGTGATAGGAGAAATGGCATGTACTCCACACTCTTGGTTCGTATCACTTTTCTCTGTATACAAAACAAAAAAGTAATGTAAGTAAAACAAAAATTTATTATATAATATATATTGTAACTTAGAGACACAGAAAAGAAAGTATATTTTTTCCCTAATTTTATGTTTACCACAATGCATAAGGGAGCAATGAAGACACACAGGGAAAATACAAGACAAATCCATCCTACAATGTTGGCACGTTGTGAAGCTTTCACTAGAAAATAAGTTGAAAGAATGATAAATCCGAACCCACAAACGATGAGCAAAATAAGTAGCTTAAAAGTTTGGACCTGCATTTCAAATGCCATATACATCAATACCAATTCTACTTGTATGAAAATATTACTCAAGATCTTATCTATCTGAATAAAATTATGAGTTGTATTTGCATACCCTTTCTTTCTTTGGTGCATAGAAGAGATAGAAGCATATGTATATGGTCTCAATGAAACACCCCACTGAATTAATAGTAATTAAAAGAGTGGTATTGGACTTGAGAAATGCATAGTATATCCATAGCATTGCACTGAAAAGGGCAACCACGTATGGAACTGATTGATAGCCCTCACTTGATTTTTTCTTGTAGATTTGATGGAAAGTTGGTCTGCAATATAACAATATTCATGTACAATTAATTAAAATCCAATTAAGATTAATCAAGTTAGTTCATCAAGTATATATGTCTTTTAAGTGAAATAATTGAACTTACATTGGAGAAAGATACACCATGAATGAGACGATATTACCTACAAAATTTACAACAAAAAAGAGATCATACGTAAATAAAATGTCATTAAGACATCTTGATTTAAGCTTAGAAAGTGCACTTATTGCATGATGATTGCGGCAAACACATATATATATATATATATATAGAGTCAACTAATCTTACTACGTTTTGCAAGTAGATCGAAAGTAATTAAATTACAAATTTAATATATAATTTAAATCTAACATTAGATTTTAATTACCAAGTAGGCCAAATGCAAAAGCCCAGTGCCCAGAGAAACCTGCCATCTCTCTCTTGCCAATGCTACCAAATTTTCGTCACTTCAATTTTGCTTTCCGAAAGGAAATTTATAATGTTATGACCTTAATTCTTATGGACACTAAGGAATGATTTGGATAGGTATTTATATACATAGAATTACATATATGACGTAATTAATTAGATTAGCCAAAAATTGATAAAAGCGGGGGATAATTACTCTATTAAAGAAAAGCATGCAACTTTTCTTGGGATATTATATTTTTCTCCAGGAGGGGTGCATCAGTCATTTCACCATTCAAATGATCATGCAATATTTTGGGGCAAACAGTTTGATGATGCAATTTTTCTAATGAAATCTAATTCCAATATGATATCCGATTCAGCATTAATCCCAATAATTATGCATGTCACTCTGGGCAACATTATTAGTGGAGCCATACTTTTTGCACCGAATTTGAAGATATGCCGTGAAGTAAAAATATGTAGGATTAATTCAAGATATGATTTAGTTGCTAGCTAGGCTTATCTATTCTTTTTGTGGTTATGTCATACTCGTGGATGAGCTTGATTACGTCTTTCTTTCTTTTTGTTAAAGAGAAACGATTATATCAAACCATATATCAATATCATTATATGAATTAAAAATAAGTCAAATTTTTTAAACTACCATTTAGTTGACAAACGTTCATATATTATTGGTGGAATTCAAATCTACAACTGTCAAAAGGCGAAGACGGTGTCACATTATCCAAAGGGCAGTTGCGTCGATTCTTTTCTATTTAAAATGAGCATGATCAAGATTACTTGAATTTCACTAATAAATACTAGCATGCATCGGCCTTACAGAAATGTTATTATAAAATTAATTGCATAGGTAAGTTTACAAATTAGCTACAAATATTTCACAACAATTAAATGTAAAATTTTAAACTCATTAAGAAAATCATTAGCTACGAACAATTTCGTGTTGGTTGATAGCTACAAGAGTATCTGCTTTGTGTCCAGCTATGAAATTAATTGCAATGGGATTCAAATGCAAATACTTTCATGAACATCTTAGCTATTAAATTGACGGTAGTTAATAATTTTGTTTATTTAAAAGTTTTTGTTTGTTATCGAAAATTTATATGTAGTTTTAGCTACAAAATTAACTTTGTAACAATTTTCACCACGGATGCATAGCTATTGCTTTTTCTTTTCTTTTCGTTATTGTTATTATTATTATTATTATTATTCTTTTTTTTTTTAAAAAAAAATATATTGAAAACATTACATGTCAGAGAGTGACTTACCGGCTTATTTGAGTTGTACTCGACTAAATGTAATGTAATGTCATGAAATGGAATGTCAACGTTGACACTATATAATTCAATGACTAATTACATTCCCAATTGATTATAGCATTGAGCATGGAAAGATGCTGGAACGATCATGGGCCCGTGTGATTTTGTAATTATTACTTATTTAATTTATTAATTTTTGTAAGTCTCTCAATCTCACATATAGATATATATATATATATATATTTGTTTTCAGTAATATAGAATTTAGAGGTCACTTGACCCTTCAAGTTGATTGGGGCTAACAATGATAATTATGCAAATCTCGATCACTCTATAAAATTTGTTTGCATATAATTTTGTCACACGAATAGTACTGTTACGCTGATGTTCCTAACTATGTCCCTAACTATGGAATGTGGACAATATTCCTCGAGTCAGGGAAGAGCCTTCTTGACTAGGAATGATCTCTCAAACATACAACTTCCTTTAGGTGAAGAGAAACAATGGAGACGTATTGTGAGAATTAGCTAGTTTGTTGTATACTACAAAGACAACATCCCTTGACTAATGAAAAATTTGTAAGGAATACTATTTCATTAAAAAGACTATATATGTGATGGATTTATGACAAATCCATAACAGATTTAAAAAAATAGGCAAAATATGTATGGATAATGGTACTTATGATGAAACTGTAATTAATTTCTATAACAATTTTTTAGTTTGCGATGAAAATTCCATAACAAAAGTGTAGCGCCCCGGGCCACGGTAGCATTCTGCCCGTGATCCGGAACGTTACTCATGGTCGGAAATATTCTAAAACCAAAAACAGGAACTAACGTATGCATTTCAAACTAAAATTCCTAATAAGATAATCATTCATGCCAATAAAATTCGTTTAAAATACATAAGTAGCTAACTAAATATTACAAGCCGTTTAGCTGTATAATCCATAAGTCTAAAAGTCCAAATTGAGCCAGAATTACAAACTTAAGTACAAATTCCAAAAAGAAAGCGATTACAAACACCCTCGAGCTTTCAGTGAACTAATTCCATGGTCTATGAACCTACATGGTAATGTGAAATCATGAGTCTACTAACACATTAAAACTTATGGCATGAAATCAAGAATGAAAGAGTTCCAACAATAGGCATATCAATATCAAGATGAGAATGTGATTCAATAAACGATTCAGAAACAATCGGAATGATCAAAGCAAGCAAATAACATTAAACATTTATCACATTCAAGTCGCAAGGTAGGAACAAGCAGTTTGGTAGGTCTGTTACCTTTATAGCTCTAACACATATTATATAAATCCTTATCCCTCCAACGTCTCGAAGGAGCATCATATAAACAGTAAAGCACAACCAACGTATGTACTTTAGAGTAGCCATTTAGAACTCTACCTCCAGGGTCATCCGAACTATCCCACATGTAGGGATTTATAAGAGCTTCGATCGTCAGCCCAACGTTGCCCAATCTAATACCCCTAAAAAACCCCCAAGGCCCAACTTGCATTCATTCAATAGGCTAGAAATAAACAGGACATTTAAACATATCGTATTTCATGAAGCCATTCGGTATATATTTGATTGACCAACAACATTAAATAAACAAGCCGGAATTTCGATCAATCATATCATTCAAACAAATCAGAATTAGACTATGGACTCAAGGATTCCTTGTTTCGAAATCTTAAATATATTTTAGAAAGATTATATATGGACTCGGTTTATCAAAAATGAAGTCAAAAATTCATTTTTGCTCACTAGAATGAGCGCTTGGGTGCACATTTGGGCACTTGGTTTTTGCCACGAGTTTGAGCACTAGAGCTCCCAAATGGGCGATGAGCACTCAGCTTCTGTAATTTTGGCCGAAAAATAAAGGTTTTGAAAATCTGAGTGGCACTGGAGTGCTCAAAATGAGCGCTTGGGCTCTCTCGGGTGAAAAATTTGACTTTTCGTCTTTTATTTTGTTTTGATTTTTGGTTCAAAAATTTGATTTTTGGGGCTCACTTATGTCCATAAACATTTGTAAATTCTCATTTTAAAATTTGGTTAAAGATTTTTTGAAAAATCAAAATCGAGTCGAAAGGTTACCTTTTGTCCATATCTTTCATTTTCATCCAATTTTTGGTTATCAAATTCTTCTCTTTGTCTATGGTTCAAGGTTCATTTCCAATCCAAAGCATAGGTGATGATGTCAAGATGTTCAATAGGTTTTGGATCATCATTTCAAGGACTTGAGCTTAGATTAACAAGAATTAATGATAATAGCAATACAAAGCACATAGCAACAAATATATCATCATGGTCATGAAACATTATAAGCTCAATATAGGAAGATGAACAAAACATTGAGGAAAAGAACATTTAAGCATGTGAAGGAAGCAAGAGTTCCATAAGTCTTACATTAGTCCGAGCTTAGTTTGCAAAACTCCGAGCTCACCAAATAACCGTTTCAACCGTCTAAACAAAAGGCCACAAGTTCTTAATCAAACTTTAATCATAACTTCGCATAATACCTAGTCATAACATGAAGTAAACTTACCACAAGTCAAGACAATCACACCCCTTTTCCCTTTTAATCTCCTTCTCTTTACTTAGAAAAACTTAAATGTGTGTGTGTTTGTGTGTGTGTGTGTGTAAGATGAGGTTTGCCGAGAGAGAAAGAAAAAATGGAAGAAAGAAGCTGAAATTTTGCAGCAGAAAAGAGGAGAACAAATGCATTAAACAATGCTTCATCCCTCATATATAGTTGAGAGAAATAGCAACACTCGGTCCCAAAATTTTTGAAATTAAACAATGGCAACCAATCCCACATTTCATGGGGCAAATCTGGCTACCCATGTTTTAGAATTTTTGACCAGATTTTTGTGTATATATATATATATATATTGAAATGTTATTTATTGGACCAAAAAATATGGGCTGACTTTGGATAGGTTTTTTACTTATTCTTTGAGCCTAAAAGATTACATTGGATTGAAATATCGTAAGAAATCAAGACTTAAACAAGAGAAAATATTTCGGATGTGCGAAACTTATTTTGGGATTAAAATATTTTTTCATTTTATTGGAATCGGATTAATTTGCGAAAATCGGCGATGCAAAAATTTTTAATTAGGAAAATTTCGGGGTATTACACTTCCCCCTCTTAAAGGAATCTGATCCTCAGATTTTTACCTTATTCAAACAAATAAAGATAATTGTCCCGTATTTCATCCTCACATTCCCATGTTGCCTCTTCTACTTTTTGATTTCTCCAAAGTACCTTAACTTGTGATATCCTATGATTCCTAAGCTCACGAACCTGAGAATCTAGGATATGGACAGACTGTTCTATATAGGTGAGATCACTCTGGAGGGGAATATTAAGATGTTCAATAACGTGCTAGGGATCAGGATGATACTTCCGTAACTGGGATGCGTAGAATACATCATGAATCCTAGTTAAGTTAGGAGAAAGGTCGAGTTGGTATGCTATAGGATCGATTTGTTTCATGATCTCCAATGGTCCGGTATATCTAGGGCTCAGTTTTTCAGCCTTGCCTATTCTCTGAATTGCTTTCTATGGAGATATCTTCAGAAACACCCGATCCCCAATACTGAACTCCAAATCTTTCCTACACTTATCAGTGTAGCTATTCTAGAAATCCTGAACTATTTTCATGTTCTTCCTAATGATCTGAACCTTATCTATAGCTTCTTGAATCATCTCAGGTTGCAATGCATCTTTTTCTAAATTTGAAGTGCTCTTTGTCTCATCAATGTCCCAGTGAAGGGGTGATCAGCACTTCCTGCCATACAATGCCTCATATGGAGCTATCTGAATTGATGCTTGGTAGCTGTTATTATAGGCGAATTCTACCAACAGTAGATGCCTATCCCAATTATCAGGAAAATTCAAAACACATGTTGTCAGCATATTCTCTAGTGTTTGAATTACCCTCTCCAACTGTCCATTTGTCTGGAGATGAGCAGCAGTATTGAATAGCAATTTCGTCCCCGGATACGCTTGTAAGCTTCTTTATATTCTCGCCATAAATTTTGGATCCGTATCGGAGACAATATTTTGAGAAATCCCATGCAACTGTATTATCTTTTTTATATAGATTTCGGTGAGCTTCTCCACATTATACTGAGTTTTGACAGGCAGAAAATGTGCCAATTTGGTAAGGCTGTCAACCACAACTCAAATACTGTCAAATCCATCCCGTACTACCAGTAGACCCATCACAAAGTCCATAGTAATCTGTTCCCACTTCCAACTTGGAATTGGGAGTGGTTGTAACTTCCCAAACGGCCTCTGATGCTCCGCCTTCACAAGCTAACAAGTTAGGCATTTTTTAATATACTAAGCTATATCCTTCTTCATCCCTTCCCACCAGAGCTTCTGTTTTAGGTCATTATACATCTTCGTTCCTCTAGGATGGACAGAATACTTGGCCTGATGTGCCTCAGATAGCACTCTTACTTTATTTGTGCTGAAACAACAACTCGATTCCTGAATCGTAATATCCCATTAGTGTCGATCCTAAAGTTGAGTTTTATCTCACCGTTAAGTTTCTGAACCAAATCATCTATCTCTTGTGCCTTTAAGATCTCACTATACAACCCAGGATAGATGTTCAGGTTTGATAATTTTTCTTTTTGGCTTAAAGCATCAGCAATGGCTTTCGCTTTCCCTGGGTGATAGATAATGGTGAAGTCAAAGTCCTTCAGGAATTCCATCCATCGTCGTTGCCTCAGGTTCAGATCCTTTTGACTGAAGATGTACTTTAAGCTCTTGTGATCCGTGAACACTTCTACCTTTACTCCATACAGATAATGATGCCACTTTGCCAAGGCAAAGACTATCGCTGCTAGCTCCAAGTTATGAGTGGGATAATTCACCTCATAATTTTTCAATTTTTATGATGCATAGGCGATCACTTTGCCTTTCTGTATCAAAACACAGCCTAACCCTTCTTTTGAAGCGTAAGTATAAATAGTAAACTCTTTTGACCTATCAGGTAGTGTGAGTACTAGGTTGTCGTCAATCTTTTCTTCAATTCTGAAAAACTCTCATCGCACTATTTGTCCCAAACAAATTTTCGATCTTTCTAGGTCTGTTTAGTGAGTGGTCTGGCCAACTTAGAAAAATTTTAGATAAATTTTCGATAATATCCAGCTAATTCTAGAAAACTCCTCACTTCAGTGATCGTTCAAAGTCTTTTCCACTTTAGGATTACTTCGACTTTTACTGAGTCCACTTCAAATCTATTTTTTGATATGATATGTTCCAGAAAAGTCATCTTTTTAAGTCATAATTTACACTTGCTGAATTTGACATATAACTTGTGCTCTTTTAAAGTTTGAAGGACAATTCTCAAATATCCTTCATGCTCATTTTCAAATCTGGAATAAATCAAAATATCATCTATGAAGATTACGATGAAACTATTGAGGTATGAACAAAACACTCGATGCATTAGGACCATAAATGCCGCAGGAGTATTTGTCAATCCAAAGGGCATGACTATAAACTCAAAATGCCCATAACGGGAATTAAATATAGTCTTGAAAATATTTGCTTCCCGTATCTTCAACTGGTAAGTCTTAAATCTAGCTTAGAATAGACAGCTGACCCCTGAAGATGATCAAACAGCTCATTTATATGGGGTAATGGATACTTATTCTTGATTGTCACTTTATTTAACTCTCTGTAATCGATACACATCCTTGGTGACCCATATTTCTTTTTCACAAATAAGACTGGAGCTCCCCAAGGCAAAGAACTCGGTCTTATAAAATTATTCTCCAGTAGTTCTTGTAACTATTCTTTAAGCTCCTTTAATTCTGCTGATGCTATTCTATAAGGGTCTTTGAGAATGGCATTACCCCAGGAATTGTCTCTATCACAAATTCAATCTCCCTATCCAGGGGTAGTGAATTCAGTTCTTCTGGAAACACCTCAAGAAATTCATTAACCACCTTAACGTCCTTCAATTCAATCTTATCATGAGGTTTATTTATCAAATAGGCAAAAAACCCTTATCCCCCTTTCTTGATTATTTTTCTGGCCCTTACTGCTAAAATGTTGGGTATACCACCGTTCTTATTTTCATTTCTGGTACCAACCCCAACTCTAGTACCCAACTTGACTATTTTAGCATAACTGTCAACTGTCGCTTGATGCTTAAACAACCAATCCATCCCTAGAAAGAGGTCACAGTCCTGGATTGGTAATTCAATTAGATCTGCAATAAAGTTCTGATTTTCTATGACCACAGGGCATCTCGGGTATCTAACGCTAGTCTCATGACATCCTCCTACTGGAGTATGAATTTCATAGGAGATGTTTATATTTTCAGATGGCAAGTCTAATTTCTTAGCACAATCAAGGGAAATAAAAGAAAGCGTTGCACTAGGATCAAAGAGAGCTCTACAAATAAATTTCTAAATAAGAACTTTACCTTTCACAACTTGGCTAGGGTCCGTGCCCTCTTCTCTTGTCAAAGCATAGGCTCTCGCTTTGACCTGGGGACGTCCAGCTATACCCTGTTGCTGGTTTTGCATCCCTGCATTTTCACTCTTTCAATTTCTGGGATAATCTTTAATTGTATGCTAATCACTACCGTAGATAAAGCATCTGCCCAACTTTTTTCAACATTGTTCCTCAGTATGACTTGTGCCACTACAATGCCCACATTTTACCTTCCCTTGAGTTACCGAGACTTTTTCTTTATCTACTGACGTAGATGTATTCTTTGTCTTAGGCTTCTTATTGAAATTACCCTTATTTCCTTTCTCATTATTAGACTTGGCAGTCCACTTACCCTTCTTCTTGTCACTTAACTTGTGGAGTTCATCTAACTACGCCTCTAATTTCATTGCTGTCTCAATGGCACTATTATAGTCTTGGGGCCTATTGATCGCTACTGCCCTTTTTAAGTCAAGTCTTAGGCCCTCCACAAACTTTTCTCATTTTCTTTTTTCATCTGCCAACACATGCGGAGCATATTGAATTAGAATGTTAAACTTTGATTCATACTTGGCTACGGACAAGAACCTCTGCATCAGCCTCATAAACTCTTTTTCTCGCAGGTCCTTGGCTACCTGCGGAACGAATTTCTTTAAGAATTTCTCCCAAAATTGTTCCAAGGAGTTCCCAACTCCGTTTCTCTCCCATTTTCTTTTGATGATTGCTTACCAATGGCATGCTGACCCCTCAAACAAATACATAGCAAACTTAACTTTTTGCAAGTCCATGTAGTTTAAGACCTGAAAAGCTTTCTCGATCGCAAACAACCAAAACTCGACTTTATGATCATTAGGCTTGCCATCAAAGCTAGGTAGATTAAACCTTAGAAACCTAGCTAGCATCTTATCTTCCGATTCTTCCTTCTGTTTTTATCTTGTCTATGGCTTATCCCAATTTAATGCCTATCGAAGTGAATTAAGAAATTGTTCAGCTGATGGTTCATTCTGCGGTTGGGTTCTCCGATTAGGTCTATCACATGGTCGAGGATCTAGTTCACAGTGTTCTTGACGGGGTTTAGAGTTTTCATTATTATTAGGTGTGTCAAGCGCCACAGTTTCTGTAAATAGTACCCGTCTACATCGTCCTCGTTTTCTCGTAAGCTCAGTTTGGTTTGCATTGTCACTGGTTGACATTTTGATCTGAAATTCATAAGGTTAGGTTTTAGTGACAATTCGAAGTTACTTCAGCACGTATCAAATCAAGAATCAAGTGGGGCATATACACATATTTCCAAGTCAGTTGCACTTAGAGCATTTCATTCATTCTTAGAATTTTGTTCATACATATTCATGTCATATGATAATTAGATCATCTTTAAAACGCAACAGAAAGATAACCATATAACCATATAATCATATAAAAACGAGGAAACGAGGCTATATCCTATACAAAAGTCCTTGTTATACTAAACTATAATTCCCCACTACATCAAGATTACATTCTTAATCATCAAACCTAATATATACAATACTAAACGAAGAAAGATAAGAAAAGAAAGGAAAAGAAAGGAAAAGAAAGAAAAAGAAAATCCCACAGTCATATTCCAGTTATCCATATCAAACACCCAACAGGCGACGAGGATCCTCAGCAGGGTCCTCCTCCAACTTCTCGTTCGGGTCCTCATTAGGCTTCTCTTCCAGATCTTCCTTTGGCTTGTCATCGATATCCATCCTGGGCTTGGGGTCACTACCATCACCATTGGGCACCGCTCCACGCCTCATCTCATCTAGCATCCTATCCACCCACTCAGCAGTAGCCTCATCATCATCAACTCGTGTTGGGGGAGGAGGCAGAAATCTCACCCTCTTGCGGGCAACCATGTGTACTTGCCTCAATGTAGCTGGAGGCATTATAGATGGTCCTACTCCAAGACCTACAGTCGGAGGTGGCGTGGGTGCTCTCGAGGATTGTGGCTGGTCTGATATGTCTCGTACTATCCTCTTGCTGAACATCGAGGGAATCTAGGGTTCCTGAAACCTCAGAAGAACCTTCTCCTTCATGTGTCCTGTGCTAACCACTTCATACCCCCTATTGAGTCCATGGCCTGTCGTAGTACCTCGTCAACCTTAGCCACCAAGTCACTCTTTATGTCATTAAGGCAACGTCTGTTCTGGCTCGCTATATTATTGAAATTGTACTGCTGTGATCGGTGCCTCCATGTCATCATTTCCATATAATCCCAAGCCCATCTACTATACATCTGATATTTCCGATGCTCTTGCACATAAACATCTTTCCAATAATCCTTCTCCTGCCTTATCTCATTGATAATCCCCTCAAATTCACGTTTTGCTTCCTTAGGAGGTTGAGAATGCGTTCGCTGTCGCTATCACTATCACTACGGTCCGATCTTGAGCTCGTCCAATCACTCACCTTACCTTTGCCCTTATCCATCTACCACGTCAAAACGGAACGAACAAAATTAGTAGCGAGAAATGAGATTAAAGGCAAAATTCTACAAGTCTATACCATTTAAGTTTCTTATCTTAGGCTTTGAAACCACCTGCAGTGCCCTGGGTCATGGTAGCATTCCGTCCCATGATCCTAAACGTTACTCACGGTCGAAAACATTCTAAAACCAAAAATAGGAACTAACATAGGCATTTCAACTAAAATTCCCAATAAGATAATCATTCGAGCCGATAAAATTTGTTCAAAATACATAAGTAGCTAACTAAATATTACAAGTTGTCTACCTGTATAATCCATAAGTTTAAAAGTCCAAATTGA
>JACFYI010003026.1:435475-452638 GCA_014898755.1 Handroanthus guayacan | reverse complement strand
TGACCAACTAACAAGAAATGAACAAATTTGGAATCTAGGTCAATCATTTCATTCAAGCAAACGAGAATTGGACTACAGACTAGAGGGTTCATGTGTTAGAAATCTTAAACGTATTTTAAAAAGGTGAGATATGGATTTGGTACGTCAAAAATGAAGTCAGAAATGCACTCGAGCTCACTGGAATGAGCGCTCGAGCGCTCAAATAGTGACTCGTGCCACGTATTTGGTCGCTTGAGTGCCCAAATGGGCGCTTAAGCCCTTAGTTATGGTAAAATTAAAATTTTTGGTTTTACGGTGGGCGGTTGAGCGCCCAAAACGGCTCTTAAGTGCTGAGCCTCTGGAATAAGTTTTGGAAAATGGTTGCTAAGCGAGCGCTTGGGCGCTCACTTGAGCGCTTGAGCGCTCACTCTTGGCTGGAAATTTTGATTTTTTTCGTTTTTCATTTCTTTTGATTTTTGACTTGAAAATTTCACTTTTGAGGCTCTTATATGCTTATGAAAAGTTATAAAATGTCATTTTAAACTTTTGTTAAAGATTTTGAGAAATCGAAGTCGAATCAAAAGTTGACATTTTTATCCATATCATATATTTTTCTTAGCTTTAAAGACATCAATCCTCATCATAGTCCATGGTCCTAGGTTTATGTCCAAACCAAAGTCTAGGTATTCATGTCTAAAATGTATCACAAGCTTCAAGTCTAGTATTTTAAGTTTTTGAACATAGGATATCAAAACAAAACACGATAGTAGTGCAAAGCTCATAATAACAAGTTTTTCGACATGATCAACAACAACATCATAAGCTCAATATAGGCAACGAATAAAGCATAGACGAGAAGAGCATATGATTGTATGAACGAGGCAAGAGTTCCGTAAGTCTTACTTGTTATTCGGAGCTTTAAATACTAGTAACCAAGCAATCCGAAAGATCGACATCTAGACATAAGATATTAAGTTCTAAGTTAATCTTTAAGTCACAACTTACTAAAAATCATGAGGACAACTAAGTCTTAACTTACCGGAGGTTCGAAGAGATCACCACCTAGATCCCCTTTCCAAAACTCTTCTTGTTTTCTTGAGAAATTTCAAGTGTATGTGTGTGCTAGTGAATGCCGAGAGGGAGAGAGAGAGGGAGTGAGTGAGGTGATTTTTTTCTCAGAAATTTTGGATGCATAAAGACCCATGCTTCATCTCAATTCCTCATATATAATTACAAGATTTAGGGAGTGCTTGGTTTGGGAATTTTCCACTTAAAATATACCCTCAAATCTCACCATATTCTACCAACCATTATGGCAAATGGGAGCAAAAATACGGCTAGACACCATGCCTCTGCAGATTCAAATTTCAGACCATACCTCCATGCACATTCATGTGTGCATTTATTTATTTAGTTATTTTAAGTGTTTAACTAATAAATTAAAATGTAGCTAACGTTTGGGGTTCAATTTTGAGCTTAAATAAAATGTATTTAGAAGCATGTGCCTTGGTTTGTAACCGTTTAGACACTTAAACCGATGGAATATATAGAATGTTGGATTGTAATGGTAAGTTAGCATCTATATGTATTTTAGAGTTTTTAATGGCCTTTAATAATATTTTTCTGTTGAGATTTAGTATGATTGCATTATGTTAGTTTCTATTTGGGTTTTGGAACAATTATCCGTCCGTGAGTAGCACTTCGAATCTCGGAGCGAAATACTCCGGGAACCGGGACGTTACATTTGTATAGTTTGACTAAAGTTAAATATGATATTTTCTAATATTTAACCATGAAATTCTATTAACATTTAATTATTTATTTAAATTTATGATTCATAATTTAAATTTACTAATCTATATATACTAATGTAAAATATAATAAGTGACTTTTAGTGAGCTAATTAATATTAAGTACATATTCCTTTTGTGTGCTAATAGAAAGTTTAAATGTATTTTTATTTAAAAATTATATGCTAAATACTAAGATGTCTTGATTAAATATATCTTATAGTTTTATATAAATTTAATAACATTTTTAGTCATTTATCAAATTTATTATATTTAGATAATATTAAATATATACTGGCTTTTTCCCCCAATTAAGCAATAATATGTAAATATCATTTCCACTATTTTGTATTCCCAATTAAGTCTTTTTTTTTTTTTGTCATTAGATACAACCAAAAATATACTCAAGGACAACAAATTGCAACGAAAATATATATACATATATATGAGAACAATTGCATATAAATATATGCATAAGAAATATTTTATAAATCCAAAAAAATCCAAATGAATGATATGAAAATATCCAAAAAGAACGATATGAAATATAAAATAAGTATTTTATCATTGTTTCTTCTGTCTATACAAACTGCAAGTAACATTATACTTCATCTTGAAACAAAAAATAAAATATTTGGTTTTCTTTAAAAATCATTGAATTTAATATACTATGACTTACACATGTTTTATATTTTTGCTAAGAATAATGATAATGAAGATGTTTTCAGTATAATTTATTTTGAAAAAATATATTTTTCTTTTATTAACATGCATATTATTGTTGGTGCTATGATGATGTTGTGCTGTTATGAATTTTTATCATGTTTAGTGGTATTTATACGTTGCGATTCTAGGAGAAATCTTTAATTTGATACTATTTATTAATTCCAAAATGATATTAATTCCAAAATGAAAAGCATGGTATTAACTCATTCATAAATAAAAGAATGATATAGAGAAATTGTATCTTTTATATTAATTAAATCAATTTGTGCATAGCACAAGGCACACACTAGTATATGTATATATGTGTGTGAGCATTCGAAAATGTAGGATTTTTAAACAATTAAAAATTATTGGTTCTTTTTTTATATGCATTTATTTTGATTGTTATCTTGGCATTAATTTTTATGTAATAGATGATTTTGACATTTGATAAAAATTGAAGTTAGATGATTAAATGTTGTGATAATTATAAATTATGAAGAAAATACTAAATCAATTGTCTCAATTTTTTTTTTTTTCAGTATTCACATATTAATAGATAAATTTGTCACCAAAATTTGATTTTTGTGAAACCGGGTGGATGTGGTTTCCTAAAGGATTATTTGATAACTTCAAAAAAGCGGACTTATTTATGAGTATTTTGGATTATTATATTATCATAATATTTCAAGATATAAAATTTCATTAAGAACAATTGAATTAATGTATTTAAATTTTATCTTTTAAATATTAATATATTTTCAATTTAATTTTTATTAATATTTTTACACCACTTGTAACACCCCGAGAATTCCCTTAAATAAAATTTTGAGTCATCGATTTTTTGAAAATTTATTCAATTTCAAAATTTCAAGCATTGTTTTAAAAAAGAAAAATCAAAATACGTTTCGAGCATCCGAAAATTTTTTAAGCAATCATGTTGCATTTTCTTGTCATGTCTCAACCCAAAAACGAACCTAAAAACCCATGAAATAAGCCCAAACTCATGGCCTAAGCCCTAGCCATTTTTATTAACCAAGAGATAGCACTTTGAATTCAAAAAAAAAAAAGGGAAAAATGAATCTGTAGAAAACAGCCAGCCGCAGTAGCCTGCCATTTCTTGTCTTGAATGGGATTTTTGCTAACCATCAATCACAAAAGTGTCGCCTCAAATCTTGCAAACATTGGATATTATTTTGGAGGGCTTGGATTAATAGATTCTTGCATTTTGACCCCTCCTTCTCCTTATAAATAATCTCCATAAGGGACAAAAAATTTTTGCAGAAACTTAAATCCTCATATTGCAAAATACTTTGGCACTTTGAACAATAGACCATAGACTCGGAGGAGAAACAAACTAAAGATTGATTAAAAACGAGAGATATGGGCAAAAACAGTACTAGTCGACTTGAAAACGATTTTTCGAAAAATCTCAAAACTAAATTTCAAAACAACAATTTATAAATATTTTTACATATAAGAGAACCCAAAAAATGTGATTTTGGATAAAAAATCCGAAGAAAATCAAAAGATGAAAAATTGAGATTTTACCTGAGAGTCAGCGCTTGAGCGCACAAAATTGGGTGCCCAAGCGCCCACTCTCGGCCCAAAATCACTATTTTTCTAGAAGCTTGGGCGCCCCAGTGCCCAGTTTCTTCCCAAAAATTTTCCTTGAGCGCTCAGGCTTCCGTTTGAGCGCCCAAGCGCCCATTCCCGTACTTAAACTTGATTTTTAATCTTCATTCCATAACATATCAAGTCCATATTCAATCTTTCTAACGTAATTTGAGTTTTGGAATGAAAATCCTCCAGTCCATAGTCGAAATTCTGAAATGATCGATTGATACATTTGGCCTATTTTGAAATGTTATTTGATATTGATGGCCAGTAAATGTTGTGCCTTATCGGCCTTACTGAATGATTGAATGTCCCCTTTGTTTCAAGCCTGAATGAATAAACGAATGTTGGGCCCTGGGGAGTTTTCTTGGGGATCGAATTCGGGCAATATCGAATTGTCTACTAGGACCCTCGAAAATTCCTGAATATTAGATAGTTCAGATGGATTTTGGAGGTAGAATTCTGAAGAGATATTCTGAGCACGTAGGTCGGTTGTGCTCTTTAAATGATTGATGCTCCTTCAGGAGTTGGAGGGATAAGGATGAAATGTATATGTTGAAATTATAAAGGTGATAGACCTATCAAATTGATTGATTCAGCCTAATGACTCGAATGTGATAATTGTTTATGATATTTGCCTGAATTTGAATGCTCTGATTATTTTTCTATATTGGTTATCAAATCACATTCTTGTCTCATTGGAATATGCTCATTTATTTGAATTCCATATTCTCATTTCCTGCCATAAGTTTTACTAGGTCAGTGGACTCATGATTCTATGTCATCTTGTAGG
Source organism: Handroanthus guayacan (assembly GCA_014898755.1). Taxonomy (NCBI): domain Eukaryota; kingdom Viridiplantae; phylum Streptophyta; class Magnoliopsida; order Lamiales; family Bignoniaceae; genus Handroanthus; species Handroanthus guayacan. The sequence continues at coordinate 447,754 of JACFYI010003026.1, read as the reverse complement.
TTCGTAAGTCATGACGATTAAATGAAGCATTATGATAAATTGTTATTGGTTATTTTTGGAATCGTACTCACTGATGTATTTTGAAATCAATCTTATGATTTGGACTTATGGATTTAAGAAATGCATAGATTAACGGATTGTAGTTTTAAGTAGATGCGTTTTGTATTTGGATCTTTTGGCATGTAATGATATTTCTTTTGGTTGGGACTATTAGTTTGATTCGTTGAGTTGTTAGATTCTAAAATGGTTTTTAGAATGTATCCGATCGCCATTAGCACACCTCGAATCTCGGGGCGGAATGCTACTGGGATTTTGGGGGGCGTTACAGGTGGTATCAGAGCCTAGGATAAGAAACCTGATTTTGCCTTTGACCTTATTTTTCGTTATTAACTTCATTTGTTCTTATGTGACGTGCTAGATGGACAAGGGTAAGGGTAAGGTGAACGATTAGACGAGTTTGGAGTTAGATTATAGTGACAGTGATAGTAACATCGGGCATCTCAAGAAGTAAAAGGTGGATTACGAAGCGATCATCTAGGAGCTATGCTGTGAGAGTGATTACTGGAAGAATGCATACCTCAAGGAGCATAGATTGTAGTAGGTCTACAGTCAGTAGGCCTGAGATGAGATAGAGAGGATGGTCGCGAGACATTGATCCCAGCATTATACTCTCAAGAACATAGAGGCACAGAATAGGCTTTGCTTCAACCATATCAAGGGGGATCTCGCTGCTAAGATAGATGAGGCATTTCATCAGGCGGTGGACTCCATAGGTGTGATAGAGTGGCTAGCACAGGACCATGCGAAGGAGGCAATGGTCCCAAGATTTCAGGTTCTTTTCATCTCGTCTGTGTTTGGAGAGGAGGTTATGAGAGATGAGCCACCTCGTCTGTCAGTACCGAGAGCACGCACACCTCCACCGCTAATGAAAGATAGAGCTGGACCCTCTACAGCTCCACCAAGTGCCCTAAGGAGGGCACGCATGACAGCTAGGATTAGTGTACGGCCTTCACCCCCAATCGATGACGATATTGCAAGTGCTGCATGGGTAGATAAGATGTTAAATGATATGGCCTGTAGGCCACCTCCCGTGGCACATGATGACGATAATGAGCCGGAGGATAATCCGGATTAAGAGCCCAAGGAAGACTCGGACGAGGAGCTCGCTGACGATTCTCATTGCCCACCGGGTCCCTGATGTGGATTAGATGGATGGACAATGATCGTGGGATTCTCTTTTCTTTCTTTTCTTTCTTTTCTTTTCTCGTTCAGGTGTTGTGTATAGTAAGCTTGACTTAAGAACGACTTTGTAAGTGGGGACTCGAGCTTAAGATAGCTAAAGTATTTTGTATAGATTAGTACTAGTGCACTCCATTTTGGATGTGGTTAGGGAGTCCTCTTTCTTTTACGTTTTAAAGATAATTCCATAATCATAAGAATGACCGAACGTGTAAAGATTTGCATCAGATGAAATAAATGAAAGTTCTTATGACTTGAAATCTTGTCATTTCATGCCTTATGAATAAGTATGCCCATCTATGCACTTTAGCAACTTCGTATTGCTGCTAAATCATGAACTCTATAAATTTTAGATCACGATATCGTCTAGTGGCAATATATCCCGGAACAAACCCATAAGAAAACGAGAAAGACCAAGATGGGTATTATTCAAGGAAATTAGAGCGCCTGACACCCCTTACGTTAATGAAATCGCTATGCTCTGACAAGAACAACCTGAACCAAACCCCCAAGCACAATGTGAACCTCACCAAGAAAATCCTCTACCAAATGAGCCTGTAGCTGAACAACTTCTTGCTCTTTTGAGACAAGCCCTGAATCGGGATCAACCTCGAGGTCAGCAAAGATAGGGGCAAGAAGAGGAATCGGAGGATAAGATGTTAGCTAGGTTCTTAAGGTTTAATCCACCTAGCTTCGATGGCTAGCCTGATGACCACAAAGCTGAGTCTTGGTTGTTTGCGATTGAGAAAATTTTTTGAGTTTTGAACTACACGGATTTGCAAAAAGTTAAAGTATGCCGCATACTTGTTTAAGGGGGCAGCATGCCATTGGTGGGCTATCATCGAAAGGAAATGGGAGAGAGATAGAGTACAGAACTCTTGGGAACGATTCAGGGAATAGTTCCTAAGAAAATTCATTCCACAGGTAATTCGAGACTTGTGAGAAAAAGAACTTATTGGATTGATTTAGGGATCTTTGTCTGTAGCCAAGTATGAAGCCGAGTTTAATCGGCTGATACAATATGCTCCGCATGTGTTGGCGAATGAAGAACGAAAAAGAAAGAAGTTTGTGGAGGGCCTAAAACTTGATCTAAGGAAAGCGGTAGCAATCAATAGGCCTCAAGACTACGATAATGCAGTGGAAACGGCGACAGAGTTAGAGGCAAAATTTCAGGAGCTCCACAATATTGTTGACAAGAAGAAGATTAAATGGATAGGCAAGTTTGATTCGGATAAAAGGAAGAAGGGTTACTTCAATAAAAAGCCTAAAATTAGGAGCACGTCTGTGCCTGCAGATAAAGAAAATGCCCCAAAAATCAAGAAAAAGATAAGTGTGGACATTGTGGTGACACAAAACACATCGAAGAAAAGTGCTGGAAAAAGTTAGACAGATATTTCATTTGCGGGAGTGACTAGCATACAATCAAAGATTGTCCCAAAAATCGAAAAATTTTTGCCTTGATGGGAGAGGAATGCACGGATCCTACCCAGGTTGTAGAAGGTAAGGTTCTCATCCAAAATGTTATTTGTAAAACTCTTTTTGATCCTGGTACAACGCATTCTTTTATTTTCCTTGATTATGGTAAGAAAATAGGCTTGCTATCCGAAAACATGAACATCTTCTATAAAATGCACATTCCAGTAGGGGGATGTTATGAGACTAGGATTCGATATCCTAAGTGCCTTGTAGTTATTGAAAATCAAAACTTTAGCGTTGATTTGATAGAATTACCAATCCAAAGCTACGACTTTATTTTAGGAATGGACTGGTTGTTCAGACACCAAGCCATAGTTGACTGTTATGCCAAAATAGTCAAATTAGGCACTGGAGTAGGAGTTGGTACCTTGAATACAGATGCAAATGGTGGTTTACCGATCATTTCAGCAGTAAGGGCTAGAAAGATAATTAAAAGAGACGAATAAGGATTTCTGGCCTATCTGATAAATAAACCTCTGGACAAGATTGAATTGAAGGATGTTAAGATGGTTAATGCGTTTCTTAAGGTATTTCTAGAAGAGTTGAATTCACTACTCCCGGATCGAGAGATTGAATTCGTGATTGAAATAATCCCTAGGGTAGTGCTATTGTCAAAGACTCCCTATAGAATAGCACCAACAGAATTGAAGGAGCTTAAGAAACCGTTGCAAGAACTGCAGGAAAAGAATTTCATAAGACCGAGCTCTTCGCCTTGGAGAGCTTCGGTCTTATATGTGAAAAAGAAAAATGGGTCACTAAGGATGTGTATCGATTATTGAGAGTTGAATAAAGTGACCATTATGAATAAACATCCCTTACTCCACATAGACAAGTTATTTGATCATCTTCAGGGATCAGCTATCTATTCTAAACTGGATTTATGACAAGGATACTATCAGTTGAAGATACGGAAAGCAGATATTTTTAAGACTGCGTTCAATTCCCATTATGGGCATTTTGAGTTTTTCGTCATACCCTTTGGACTAACCAATGCACCTGCGGTGTTTATGGACCTAATGCATCGAATGTTTCACTCATACCTCGATACCTTCGTCGTTCATAGATAACATTCTGATTTATTCCAAATCTGAGAAGGAGCATGAAGAGCATTTGAGAATTGTCCTTCAGATTTTGAAGGAGCACAAGTTATACGCCAAATTCAATAAGTGTGAATTTTGGCTCACGAAGGTAACTTTTTTGGGTCATATCATATCAAAAAATGAACTAGAAGTGGACCCAGAAAAAGTTAAAGCAGTTCTACAGTAGAAAAGACCTGAAATGGTCACTGAAGTAAGAAATTTTCTGGGGTCAGTTGGATATTATCAAAAATTTATTCAGAATTTCTCCAAGTTGGTTGGATAACTTACTAGACTGACAAACAATGCGAGGAGAGTTTTTCGAAGTTAAAGAGGAGATTGACGACAACTCCAGTATTCGCACTGCCTAATGGGTTAAAATAGTTCACTGTGTATACAGATGCCTCAAAAGAAGGATTAGGCTGTGTTCTGATGCAGCAGGGCAAAGTAATCACTTACGCATCACGAAAGCTGAAGAATCATGAGGTGAACTATCCTACTCATGATTTAGAGCTAGCAACAGTAGTCTTTGCTTTAGTAAAGTGGCGTCACTACATGTATGGAACAAAGGTAGAAATATTCACAGATCATAAGAGCTTAAACTATATCTTTAGCCAAAAGAACTTGAATATAAGGCAACGACGATGGATGGGATTCCTAAAGGATTGCGACTTCACTCTCACATATCATCCAGGAAAAGCAAATGTCGTTGCAGATACTCTAAGTCATAAAGGAAGATTAGCAAGCATGAGCATCTACCAAAAAATGTAAAGTAAGATCCTAAAAGCCTAACAGGAAGACAACTGGGTTTAGAAACTAAATAGTGATATGAAACCTGATTTTGGGATTGACACTAATGGATTATTACGATTCATGAATCGAGTTGTGGTTCCTGCACGGATGAAGGAAAGAGTGCTAATTGCTGCACATCAGACACAGTATTCATTATATTCTTGAGGAACAAAGATGAACAAGGACCTAAAATAGAAATTCTGATGGGAGGGAATAAAGAAGAATGTAATTGAAATTATCCAAAAATGCCTGACTTGCCAAGTCGTGAAGGCAGAATGCAAAAGACCAGCAGGGAAATTGCAGCCATTCCCAATTCCAAGTTGGAAGTGGGAGCAGATCACGATGAACTTCATGACAAGCCTGCTTGTGGTACGAGGCGGATGCAATAGTATTTGGATTGTGGTAGATAGGCTTACCAAATCGGCACATTTTCTACCTGTTAAAACCCAGTATAATGTTGAGAAACTCGTTGAGATTTACATAAATGAGATAATATGATTACATGGGATCCCTCAAAGTATTGTCTCCGACAGCGATCCCAAATTCACAACGAGGTTATGGAGGAGCCTACAAGGACATCTGGGGATAGAATTGCTATTTAGTACTACTGCACATCCCTAAAAAGATGGACAATCGAAGAGGGTAATACAAACATTGGAGGATATGCTGCATGCATGTGTTTTGAATTTTTCAAGAAATTAGGATAGGCATCTACCACTAGTAGAGTTCGCCTATAATAACAGCTTTCAAGTCTCAATTCAAATGGCTCCACAAGAGGCATTATATGGTAGGAAGTGCAGATCAACCTTTCATTGGGATATAGACGAGATCAATAGCATCTTGAGCTAAAAAAAGAATGCACTACGACCTGAGTTGATTCAGAAGTTATAGATAAGGTTCAGATCATCAAAAAGAGCATGAAAACGGCTCAGGATCGTCAAAAAAGTTACGCCAATAAATGTAGGAAATATTTGGAATTGAATGTGGGGGATTGAGTGTTTTTGAAAATCACTCCACAGAAAGAAATTCGGAGAATGGGCAAAACTGGAAAATTAAGCCCTAGATATACCAGACCATTCAAGAGTTTGGAACGAATTGGTCCTGTAGCATACCGACTAGATCTTCCACCAAACCTAACTAGAATCCATAATGTATTCTACGTGTCCTAACTACGAAAATACTATCCTAATCCCTCACACGTTATGGAAAATCTTGACGTTCCTCTCCAGAGCAACCTCACCTTTGTAGAACACCCTGTTCATATCCTAAATTTTCAGGTCCATGAGTTTAAGAATCATAGGATACCGCAAGTTAAAGTGCTTTGAAGGAATCATAATATAGAAGAGGCTACTTGAAAACGTGAGGATGAGATGCGGGACAAGTATTCTCACTTGTTCGAATAAGGTATGAATTTGAGGACCAGATTCTTTTAAGGAGGGAGAGTATAACACCCCAAGAATTCCCTTAAATAAAATTTTGAGTCGTCAATTTTTCAGAAATTTATTTGATTTCAAAATTTCAAGCATTGTTTTTAAAAAAAATAAAAATACGTTTTGAGCATTTGAAAATTTTTTAAGCGATCACGTTTTGTTTTCTCGTCATGTCTCAACCCAAAAACGAACCTAAAAGCCCATGAAACAAGCCCAAACTCATGGCCCAAGCCCTAGCCATTTTTATTGACCAAGAGATAGCATTTTTGAATTTAAAAAGAAAAAAAAAGGGGGAGGGGGGGAATGAATCTGCAGAAAACACTAGCCGCAGCAGCCTACCGTTTCTTATCTTAGATAGGATTTTCGCTAAACCATCTATCACAAAAGTGTCCTCTCAAATCTTGCAAATATTGGATATTATTTTGGAGTGCTTAGATTAATAGATTCTTGCATTTTGACCCCATCTTCTCCTTATAAATAAGCTCCATGGTGGACAAAAAATTTCTGCAGAAACTTAAATCCTCATATTGCAAAACACTTTGGCACTTTGAACACCACTTGCACTTTAGCTTCTCTCACAAAAACCGATTTGCTCTAAAGGGATTCTAGGTGGTGAACTCTCATCTAACTTTCGATAAGTTGGTTTAAGATTAGTGATTTAAGAATGGTTAAAGATATGATTGTATAGAGTTTGATATAAGTATAAATGTGGTTATAGGTGCTGAAAACTAAACCTGGAACACTTGCATTTACAAGTTTTAGCTTCAAGAGGTATGACTTATAGCTTTCTTGAACTCCTTATGAGCATATGATGCTATTCCTTGGCTTTATAATGTGATCATGAATTGAGTTTCTGAAATCTTGCCTCTTTGAAATGCTGAAATCATGAGCTTATAATGTTGCCTTTGTTGTTCTTGCTATAATGAGCTCTATCTCCTGAATATGTAAATCTAAAGTTTAATGAATACTCTTGACTCATATACCGATGCTTTGAATTGAGTCTTGAACAATGGACCACATTGATTGAAAACGAGAGATATGAACAAAAACTGTACTAGTCGACTTCAAAACAATCTTCCAAAAATCTCAAAACTAAATTTAAAACGACAATTTACAAATGTTTTTACGTATAAAAGAACCTCAAAAATGTGATTTCGGATAAAAAATTCGAAGAAAATCAAAAGATAAAAAATCAGGATTTTATTCGAGAGTTAGCGCCTGAGCACACAAAGTTGGGCGCCCCAACGCCCACTCTCAGCCCAAAATCACCATTTTTCTAGAAGCTTGGACGCTTAAGGGCAATATGGGCACCCCAGCGCCCAGCTCCTGCCCAAAAGTTTTCCTTGGGTGCTTAGGCGTCTGTTTGAGCGCCCAAGCGCCCATTCCCATACTTAAACTTGATTTTTAATCTTCATTTCATAACATACCAAGTCTATATCCAATCTTTCTAACATAATTTGAGTTTTGGAACGAAAATCCTCCATTCCCTAGTCGAAATTCTGAAATGATCGATTGATACGTTTGGCCTATTTTGAAATGTTATTTGATATCGATGGCCAATAACCGTTGTGCCTTATCGGCCTTACTAAATGATTGAATGTTCCCTTTGTTTCAAGCTTGAATGAATGAACGAATGTTGGGCCCTGGGAAGTTTTCTTGGGGATCAAACTTGGGCAATATCGGATTGTCGACTAGGACCCTCGAAAATCCCTAAATATTGGATAGTTCGGATAGATTTTGGAGGTAGAATTCTGAAGAGCTATTCTGAGCACGTAGGTCGGCTGTGCTCTCTGAATGATTGATGCTCCTTCGGGAGTTGGAGGGATAAGCATGAAATGTGTATATTGAAGTTATAAGGGTGATAGACCTACCAAATTGATTGATTCAGCCTAATGACTCGAATGTGATAATTGTTTCTGATATTTACCTGAATTTGAATGCTCTGATTATTTTCTATATTGGTTATCAAATCACATTCTTGTCTCATTGGAATATGCTCATTTATTTGAATTTCATATTCTCGTTTCCTGCTATAAGTTTTACTGGGTCAGTGGACTCATGATTCAATATCATCTTGTAGGTTCATAAGTCGTGACGATTGAATGAAGCATTATGATAGATTGTTATTGCTTATTTTTGGAATCGCACTCACTGATGTATTTTGAAATCAATCTTATGATTTGGACTTATGGATTTAAATGTATAGATTGACGGATTATAGCTTTAAGTAGATGCGTTTTGTATTTGGATCTTTTGGCATGTAATGATATTTCTTTTGGTTCGGTTTGGCATGTAATGATATTTCTTTTGGTTCGGACTATTAGTTTGATTCGTTAATTTGTTAGATTTTGAATTAGTTTTTATATGTATCCGATAGCAAGTAGTGCACCCCAAATCTCAGGACGGAATGCTACCGGGATTTTGGGGGGCGTTACACCACTTAATCAAATTTCTGGATCTGCCCCTTGCTATATCCAAAGCTCACTGTGGCAAGGTCAGTGGTCTGTTACATTAGTTGACAATTGTTTGTTCATGCATCACCAAATGAAATTCCTCTGGGACTTTCTTGCGGTCCTGATTCCAAAAGCACTCTTAGAAATAATTTGTCCTTTCTTAAGAATCTGGTGTGCGGCTCTCATTTTGGAGCTGGTTTCTTTTCCTCTTGGACAAACTTTCTTTCCCTTACCTTTTATTTCTCTCAAGTTTTTCCAACAAATTTGGCACTTTAGTTTTTAATGATTAATTTGAACGGTTTAAGTTCTAGAGGAAAACTTAGATGGTCAACGTAGGCTTAGACAGACCAATATAAATAGCTGTATCCTCTTTACTTTATTTTACTGCTTTCATACTTTTCTTTTGACTGAAGTCATACTGATTTCAACGAATTTCAATCAGTCCAACATATCAAACCTTTCTGCAATTGCGCATTGTTTTCAAATCAATAATTCTTGTTTAGTAATAATTTTTTCTATTGAACAATTCAACCCTTTTCCCCTTCCCCGCTAAACTTAGGGTGTCAAATAATATTGTGTAATTAGTTATTATCACATAATGATTTAACTTTTTTACAGTGAAATTCATAATGAAAGCTAATATTAATAGAAAATAGGGCAGTGGAAAGCCACTTGTTATACTTCACCACTATAATAATGTATAGATTTAGTAGGATGTTGTGGAAAATACACCATAACATATAGTCATGGTGGATGTCTCCACCTTAATGTAGGCAACATCAGTTGTTAATTTTGGGCTATGGTAATTTTGGAAGTGTTTATAAAATAATTGAGTTTTATCAAAGAAGAAATTAATAGTCACTCATGTAAGTGTGTTATTAGATTTGAAAGTGTAAATCACATGCATATAAATATATGTACAAGCAACCAAGAGAAAAATAACCTAGAATTTACAATCGAACAAACTAACAAACTAACAAACTGACAAAATAACTGACATAACTATAATTAGAATTAGAAAACAACAAAAACTGTATATTGAATGAAAGATTGATCTGGATTTTTGTGTAAGCATCACATACGCCCCTCGAGATGGACTACGTATGTCAGTGATAGCTATCTTTGATAAGATGCGACGTCTTTATAGCAAAGGCAGAACTTTAGTAAAGATTTCTGCTAGTTGAAGGTGAGTCCGAACAGGGATAGTCTAATGCACCCTAAAGAAATTTTCTAATGTACAAGCTGAAGATCAACTTCAATACGCTTTATACGTTCATGGAACATTGGGTTAGATGCAATTTGGATAGCTAAGGCATTATCACAAAATAAGGCAGTAGGCCTATCAACCCATACCCAAAGAAGGAGTTAAGAACCCATATCCATACTCATTCTTATTTTAATCATATTCATACCATATTCATATCCATTGAAAATATTCTAATGGATATGCGTATTGGGTAGGATTATACCCATAACTTACTCATGGATATGGGTAAAGTCTATACCCATACCCAAAGATTACTCATGTAAAGACCCAAAAATTTTCTTAATTTAAATCTTAAAACCCTATTATTTAATCAGTAAAAATTTTAAAACGTTTTGAGAAAAATTTTAATCGGTAATGAATTTTTCGCCGATTTGATATTTTTCTCACGAGTAGAAACGCTTTAATATCTTTAAAAAATTTATTTCCAACCAAAGAATTATTGAAATTATAACTTTTCCCCAAAGATGCCCATAACTATATATTTAAATCCTTAGTTTTAAAAATTATTCCATTATACGGCTACAAACTCTTAATAAGAGAAAAACTCGTTTTAAAATTTTTCTTTCAACCAAAACTTACCAAAACCATACCATTAACTTCAAAAATTATATTTTAGTCCAAAAGATTCTTGAATTAATAATTTTACCCTAGCGTTTCAAAAAATTTTAAAATATAGCACCGTTTTAAACGATTTTTATCGCTATTATCCAAAAGACTTCAAAACGGCGAAATCACTTCGATTTAGCAACCAAAAATATTATTTCAATTAAATATGGACCAAATATGATACTTTTAATCCAAAACCAAGCCCATGGACGTAAGAAATTGAGCCCAATGCATTGCCATTTTTTTTAGCCCACAACTAAGCCCAATTCCTAATTTTTGAAAAAAAATAAAATAAAAATAAAAAGAAAAAATTATGTTCAGCCGAAAACACCCACCAACACACACTCAAATGTGATATGAAATAAGGCAATGTGTTAAGTCTCTAGAATATTTAAATGAGCTCATTGCTTAGCTCATGTGCAACACCATCATAAGCTCCATTAAATGCTATACTTCATACCATACTAAAATACATACATGTATATACTTGGGATGTATATACAAGGAAGAGAATAGAGCTTAAAACCCAAAAACTCCTCTGCCATTAACCAAGAAAAATCGAGAAGAAGAAGAAGGAAAAAAAAGAACAAAACTTTCCACTTTCATTCAATCTCAACCTATAGAACCTAGGGGAAACTTATTTGGGAAATTCTCTTAGCCTTAAATCTACAAAAATAGGTAAGTTTTGATTGTGTTTATTGAGTAGATTTGTTGAAGAAATATATAAACTTAAGGGAATCTACTTCTATGCTAGGTGATTAGTGGATTAAGGGAAGTGGCTACTTGTATCTTCAAGCCAAAACCCCAAAAGAGGTAAAAATCATAACACTTCACTCTTTTGTACTCAGATCATGGTTCCTTTTCTTTTGATTCATAAATTGATGTTATTGCTATGAGAATGCTTGTTTTCGCTTTAATTTGATTATGACTTGATGATATAAGCTATTTGTCTATTCTCGTGTGATTGATGATTTTGTTGTTGGGGCAAAATTTGATTTGAATCTAGAGAACCATGAACAAGACCTTAGGGTGACAAGGAAGATAGTGGATCATCACTTAGATTTAGTGGTTAGGTGATTTCTTAAAATAAACCAAGTGGAACACCTTGACTGTTCTCGGGTAAGCTAGGGCAGAACACTTGTCTCATTTTGAAAAATTGAAAACATCACTTTTACCACTTGAAAAATTTTATATAAGGTACCTTTAGAAACTTCTTCGAGTCTAGATGATGATAAGACCAAGAATCACCCGAAAACACAGAGGGAAACAGTAGAAAAATACATTTGAATGAAACATGCCATTTCGGCTGGGACAGGGGAGGTCTCTGTCCTAACTTTAAGTTCAAAAATTCATAGTTAGACAGCCACACGCCCAAAAATTCCAAAAAATACACCATTCGAAATCTTATTGAGTGTAGTTATCATTAGAATTAAGAATCACCGAAATCTGTGAAAGCAAAGCCGAAAAACACCGTGAAATCCAAACATATCAGTTTTCCCGGGTAGCAGGGGTTGCACTGGAACTGGTCTTAACCCTTTCCCTAACTTCAACTCGTTGGAAACCACTCATTTCTTCACCAAATTGAACCCAAAAATATAGGTTGGAAAGTGTAGATAACAATAGGCTTAAGAAATTTTAAAATCCATGAAGGAATCAACCCAGAATATTTTGTGAACCCAAACCTGTCTAGTTGATTCGAGGACTCGGCAGATTCTTGTATCAATTTTAAAAATTCATAACTAGAGTTTTACTCATTGGATTTTCAATATAAAGCCACCTTTGAAAAGCTTGTCGAGTCTAGATAGTCGTAAAACTAAATCGCCAATTTTAACTCATCAAAATGTATTTTTAAGATGGTTTGAAAAATTACTGCCACCCAAAATTTACTTAAAACTTGAAATGTTTGGTGATTTTCTTAAAACCATCTTCAAAAATCGTCC
>JACFYI010003026.1:406260-426629 GCA_014898755.1 Handroanthus guayacan | reverse complement strand
AAAATCGATGATTCAAAAATTTCATTTTAGGGGAATTCGTGGGATGTCACATTATTGATCACTACTAACCTCGTTCATCCATGATCGTGACAAGAAAATAGCATTCAACAAAAATATTTCAACAAACGAAACTCCACGAAAGCGGGGACGACTGAGAAAGTATTATTTGAGGAACCTCGCGAACCCGAAACTCCCAATAACACAGAAAATACAATACTGCGACATGGACCTTGTCGACCTATCCTCCCTATCCAAAACGAACCCCCTCAAGGACCAACAATCGAACAACTCCTCACCTTACTACAACAAGCTTTGACTCAAGGACAGCAGCAAGGAAATCCTGACCATGGATGAGAAAATAATACAGAGGATAAACAACTCATTCAAGTTTTATGATTCAACCCCCCAAGGTTCAAGGGAGAGCCTGATGAATAGAAAGCTGAATTTTGGCTTGTGGAGGTTGAAAAGGTTTTCAGGGTGTTAAAATACCTATGTAACCTTCTTGTTTGAGGAAGCTGCGTGTCAATGGTGGCGAGTTGTGGAATGCAGGTGGGAAAGAGAAGGAGCAAAGGGTACTAGGGGGAATTTAGGAATGAATTTATGAGAAAATACGTCCCCTAGTCAGTGAAGGATAGGAGGGAGAGAGAGTTTATGAATTTGATTCAGGGAACTCTTTCTGTAGCAAAGTATGAAACCGAATATAACCGGCTTGTACAATATGCCCCACCTGTTTTGGTTGATGAGGAGAGGAGGACAAAAAGATTTACAGAAGGATTGAGGCCCGATCTGAGGTGATCTCTGGCCATTGGCTGGCCCTTGACTTATGAGAAAGTTGTAGATATGGCCCTAGACTTGGAAAGGGAGTTCCAGGAACTCCGGAAAATAGAAGAGAAAAAGAAAGGGAAATGGTCAGGCAGATCTAACCAAGATAAGAGTTAGAAAAATTTTTATGGCAAGAAGCAGAAAATTGTTTTAGCTCCCGTAGCTGACAAGAGAAAAGCTCCAGTGGCTACTGAAAAGACAAAATGTGGATTTGGTGGAGTCACTTTCCATACAGAAAACTAGTATTGGAAAAATAGGGAAAGTACTTGATTTGCAGAAGTTCACAGCATACCATCAAGGACTCCCACAAAGCCGCTCTAGGTCAGGTGCAGTGTAGCACCCCAAAAATTTTCATAATCTTAATTAAATAATTTTCTTTCCATCCAAAAAATTTATTGTCTTTTAATTCGAAAATTCCTAATTTTCTCTACGGCCGGATTTTCTCGGCAGAGAAATTTTTCATTTCAAAAATTTCTTTCCACCCAAATTTATTAAAAACACCTATTAACTTTAAAAATATCTTATTTAGGCCTAAAGATTTTTATAATGTTATTTTTAAACCCTTAGTTTCAAAGTTTAAAACCTAGTGCCCTTTTAAACAACTTTAATCACTATTGTCTGAAAAATTTTAAATGGCAAAAATATTATGATTTAGCAACCAAAAATTTTCTAATTAAATATCAAAATGAGAGAATTTTCCTGATTAAATCTTTAAACTCTCAATTTTATCAATAAATATTTTTATAACTTTTTTTTAGAAATAATTTCAATCAGTACACGTTTTTCCACTGATTTGAGATTTTTTCCATAATCGAAAATATTTTTCTTGCACCAAATTATTATATGTATTATTTTAGTCAAGAAATAATTTTAGCTCAATTTTTAGCCCAAAGATTGTGACCAAAGCTTAATCTACCACATACCACTTTTTACATTACATTAAATACTATGTATAAAATAAAATATATACATTTATATATATATACACATATAGTAGCCGACCATACCCCGTCAAAATCATAATATTTTGGTATTTTCTATTCTCAAATTAGTCTTCTACCAAGTCAATAGGATGAGAACAAAACAAATTAAAAAATAACAAATGAATCCCATATTCATTTTATCAAAATTTGCCTTCCATTTGTTTGGGAAACATCCCCCTTTTATTCTCACTCTCTCCCATTTCTCTCTAACCTCAAACTCTCGTCTCTCTCATCTCCCATCAAATTTTAGCTGGGCAGCTATCAAATTTCAGGTGTAAGTCTTAACCTCTCTTATTAGTCATTAAAGCTTGCAAGAATTTGTTGTTTTCACTAACTCCCATCCCTCTCTAATCCCAAAATCCATGCCTCTCTCTCTGTTCTCAGATAGGCAGCTGTCAATTTTCAGGTATATATGTATATCCTATGGATTTGATTTGGATCTTTATTTCTTTGATTGGTTTTGATTTATGAGATTGATTGAATATTTGTAATGATTGATTCATTAAGCTTGGTTGAGTTTTTTTTTTTATAAGTATGAATTTAGAGGTTATAAGGGATTATTGGATCATCCAATTTAGAGTTGGTAGTTAGATAATTTTGTAAAATAAGTGAAGTTTAAAAATATTAGTTTGTTCTTGGGTAGCCATTTTCAGTGCATATACCTCACTTTAAAGTCTCAAAAAACCCCCCGTACAATGCTTCAAAAATTACAAATAAGATACCTTTGGAAACCTAATCGAGTCTAGATGTTGTTAGGATAAAAATCACCCAAAAATAAGGAGAAAAACAATAGAAAAAGCCATTTGAACATAGCTTGCCAGTTTGCCGGGAACAGGGGAGGTTCTCTGCAAAACTTACTATTTCCAAAAATTGAAACCTAAACTTTTCTTTATCAAAGAAATTTATAAAATGAGCTGTTGGAAACCTTATCGAGTTTAGTTAGCATTAGGATCAAGAATCACTCAAAATCATGGAGAAAAATAACCAAAAATCCCTTTTGAACCTAACCTCCTAGATTTCTCGAGGGAGCAGAAGAACTACTGGAGTGAGCTACGAAATATCTCTCATTTTCAAAACATTGAAATCCAAGTTTTCCTTCACCAAATTAGCTCCAAAAATATTTGTTAGAAACCTTATTAAGTTTAAATAATGATAGACTCAAGAATCTTTGAAATCCATGAAGGCTTCTTCTCAAAAAATTTATTAAAACTGAATATGTTAAATTAACTTGGGGTTATGACAGAACCATCGGCCAAGTTTAAAAATTTATAACTAATAAACCGCTCATTGGATTTTCAATATAAAATCACCGTTGAAAACCTTGTCGGGTGTAGATAGTTGTAGAACCAAATAGCCAATTTAACTCAGTGAGATATATTTTTACATCGACCGAGAAGTTCACTGCCTAAATTGAATCATAGATATTATATGATATGGAGATGTGGTCTAGTATTTAATTGATCTTGATGTTAATAGGTCAAGTTAACTCGATAGATTAGACGATCTCAATATCATCTTAGGTCTAAACCCCAAAAATTTTTTCAATTTTTGTTACGGCTAAATTTTCTCGGTAAAGAATTTTAACTTCGAAAATAGTTTATTTTGGTACAAGATTTTCATAATGATATTTTCAAACCTTTAGTTTCAAAATTTAAAACCTCACTCTGTTTTAGATGATTTTAATCGCTATTGTTCGAAAATTTTTAAAACAGTGAAATATCTCGATTTAGTAACCAAAAATTTTATTTCAATCAAATGTAGCCTAAAAATATTATTTCAAGCCCAAATAAATGAACATTTGACACAAGAATTAAAGCTCAAAGTTTATATTTAATTTTCAATGGTCTATCTCAGGCGGCCACCCGAGGGACAAATGGAGGGATAAGGAAATTTGTTATATTTTAACGATATAAGGGTGACAGATCTACCAAATACTAGTTCAGTCTACTCAATTTTGATATTTATATTAAAGTTCGAATTTTGACCTGATTGATTTGTTATGGGATATTCATATCGCCATGAATGTCAAAATTTGTACTTGATAATTAATTGCACTCAAAGACCTATAATTTTTTATCCCTAGTTTATCCTATATTTCACAATCATGATCTTTACTAAGTTCGTGAACTTATTTAATTATTTTACCATGTGTAGGTGAATAAGTTTGGAGGCTCGTTGACATAAAAATGTATTTATGCTTTGTTTTCTCATTTATAATAAATGACCGCGGTGTACGCATCAAATTTACAGTTCACATACTTTTTGTAATAGATAGCATTCTGGTTGGGTGGCTTATAGCCACTAGAATCCTAGTATATGACGAGATTATCGAATAGATGGAAAAGATGTTTTTTTTTTACTACTAGTCGAACTATGTAATAGTTTGGTTGTATCTAGTTAGTTTGGAACTCTAGGAACTACGTAAATTACGAATTGCAAAATAGTGGTAGTATGCCACATATTGTACACATTGTGTAAATTTTAAGTTAAGTTAAATAAGTTTTATCTAATGATTGTGTTCATATTGATTTTAATATTTAGTTTAGTATCCTTGTATGTGAGTCATGTCCCGAAAACTAGAGTAGAAGTACACTGCGACCCCGGGGCATTACATATTAAAGCCTAGGATAAGTAACTATTGAGGTTTAGAATTATAGTATTTTACCTTTTATTTCTTTTGGATTTTTCTTACTCGTTTGTTCTTAATCACTGCTAACCTTGTTTATTTGTGATCATGACAAGAAAATTGCATCCAATCAACAAATGAAACCCCACGAAAGGGAAATGACCGAGAAGGGTATTATTTGAGGAATCTCGCAAACCCGAAACTCCCAATAACACAGAACATACAATACTGTGACATGGACCTCGTCGACCTATCCCCCATATCCAAAATGAACCCCCTCAAGTACCAGCAGCGGAACAACTCCTCACCTTGTTATGACATGCCCTGATCAAGGACAGCAGCGAGGGAATCCAGACTGTGGATGAGAAAATGATATAGAGGATAAACAACTCACTCAATTTTTAAAATTCAACCCCCACAAGTCCAAGGGAGAGCCTGACGACCAGAAAATTGAATTTTGGCTGATGGAGGTTGAAAAGATTTTCAGGGTATTGGAATGCCTCAACCTGCAGAAGGTGAATTATGCAACCTTTCTTGTTCGAGGAAGCTGGGTGTCAGTGGTGCTGAGTTATGGAATGCAGATGGGAAAGAGAAGGAGCAGAAGGAACTTGGGAGGAATTTAGGAATGAATTTTGAGAAAATACATCTCTCGGTTAGTGAACGATAGAAGGGATAGAGAGTTCATGAATTTGATTCAAGGAACTCTTTCTGTAGCAAAGTATGAAACCGAATATAACTAGCTTGTACAATATGCCCCATATGTTTTGGTTGATGAGGATATGAGGAGAAAAAGATTTGTAGAAGGATTGAGGCCTGATCTGAGGCGATCTCTAGCCATTGGCCGCCCCTCGACTTATGAGGAAGCTGCAAAGATGGTAATAGACTTGGAAAGGGAGTTCTAGGAACTCCGAAAAATAGAGGAGAAAAGGGAGGGAAAATGGTCAGGCCGATCTGACCAAGATAAGAATAAGAAAAATTTTTATGGCAAGAAGCAAAAACTTGGGACTTTAGCTCCCGTAGCTGACAAGGGAAAAGCTCCAGTGGCTACTAGAAAGACAAAATGTGAATTTTGTGGAAGTACTTTCCATACAGAAGACCAATGTTGGAAAAGGTAGGTGAAGTGCTTGATTTGTGGAAGTTCGCAGCATACCATCAAGGATTGCCCACAAAGCTGCTACACGTCGATGCAGGGATAAAAAACCAATCACAGTAAGATTCTATTGGACGTCCCCAGACCAAAGCCCGAGCTTATGCCTTGACTAGGGAAAAAAGAGTAGACTCGAACCAGGTAGTTGAAGGTACAATTTTAATTCAACAATTTACATGTAAAGCTTTATTTGATCCTAGTGCAATGCATTCGTTTATTTTATTTGACTGTGCAAAAAGATTGGGTCTGACTCCAGAAAACATGAAAAGGTCCTGTGAAGTTCATACTCTGATAGGAGGGTATTGTAAAGCTTGCATTAGATATCCTCACTGTCCAGTAAATATAGACAACCAAGAATTTACTACAGATCCTATCGAATTGCCAATCCAGGACTATGACCTTATTTTGGGAATGGATTGGTTGCACTAGCATCAAGTTGTATTCGATTGTTATGCTAAAACAGTCAAGTTGGGTACCGGGGTAGGTATCTGCATCAATAGTACTCACATAAATAGTAGTGTGACTATTATCTTGGCAATAGGGGCCAGAAGAATTATCAAGAAGGGAGGACAGGGATTTCTATCCTACTTATTAAATAACCTCAAGGTAAAGTCGAGCTGAAGGATGTAGAATTAGTAAATGATTCCCATAAGTATTTTCTGAGGAATTAAACTTATTATCCCCAGATAGGGAAATCGAGTTTGTAATTGAAGCTATCCCTAGGGTAAAGCCATTCTCAAAGTCCCCTTACAAAATGGCACCAGTAGAGTTAAAAGAGCTGAAAGAACAAATATAAAAACTATTGAATAAGGTTTTTATTCGACTGAGCTCTTCTCCTTAGGGAGCTCCAGTCTTATTTGTGAAGAAAAAAGATGGCACTGTAAGGATGTATATTAACTATAGGGAGTTGAACAAGGTGATGATCAAGAATAAATACCCTCTACCACACATTAATGAGTTGTTTGATAATCTGCATGGATCTGCAGTATACTCGAAATTGAATTTACGACAAAGGTATTACCAGCTGAAGAAACGAGAAGCAAATATCTCCAAAACTGTATTTAATTCCTATTGTGGACACTTTAAATTTGTGGTAATGCCATTTGGGCTAATGAACGCTCCTGCAGCATTCATGGATCTGATACATCGAGTGTTTCATCCCTACCTCGATTGCTTCGTAGTGATCTCTATTGATGATATTCTAGTCTATTCCAAATCAGAAAAGGAACACGAGGAACATTTACGAATTGTTCTCCACACTCTTAAAGAAAACAAAGTGTACGTCAAATTCAGTAAGTGTGAATTTTCACTGAACAAAATAACTTTTCTGGGTCACATCATATCTAAGGATGGACTTGAAGTTGAACTAAAAAAAGTCCAAGCAGTTCTCAACTGGAAAAGACTAGAAATAGTCACGAAGGTAAGAAGCTTTCTAGGACTAGAAGGCTAATACCGAAAGTTTATTTAGAACTTTTCTAAGTTAGCCGACCCTCACACTAAGCTAACAAAGAAGAAATAACGGTTTGTCTGGGATAAGCCGTGCGAGAAAAGTTTTCTAGAATTAAAGAAAAGATTAACGATAGCCCCAATACTTGCACTATCCAATAATTTCAGACAATTTACTATGTATCCTGATATTTCAAAAGAAGGTATAGGGTGCGTACTAATGCAGAAAGGTAAAGTGATCGCATATGCTTCGAGAAAATTGAAAACTCATGAACAGAACTATCTTACTCATGATTTGGAATTGGCAGCTATATTTTTTGCCTTGACAAAGTGGCGTTACTATCTATATGGAGCCAAGGTAGAAGTTTACATAGATCAGAAATGCCTAAAATATATTTTTAGTCAAAAACATTTGAATCTGAGGCAACGACGAAGGATGAAATGTTTGAAAAATTATGACTTCACCAATACGTACCACCTTGGCAGGCAATTGTGGTTGCTGATGTACAGTGAAATTCTGAAGGCCCAGGAAAAAGGTAGTTGGATACAGGACTTCAAAGCTATAATAAGGCTTGAGTTCAAAATTGATGAAAAGGGATTACTGCAGTTTAAAGATAGGATGTGTGTTCCTGCAGAGTTACGGGAATGAGTGTTATCTGCAGCACATCAAACTAAATATTCTATATATCCTGGTGGAACAAAAATGTACAGGGACCTAAAACAAAAGTTCTGGTGGGAAGGAATAAAAACTGACATAGCAGAACATATTCAGAGGTGTTTGACATGCCAACTTGTCAAAGCAAAACACCAAAGGCCGTTTAGAAAATTGCAACCACTTCCAATCCCAGACTAAAAATGGGATCAGATCACTATGGACTTTATAATAGGTCTACCTGTGGTCAGAGGAGGTTATGACAGTGCCTGGATTGTCATTGATAGGCTTATGAAGTCAGCACATTTCTTACCTGGCAAAACCCAGTATAATGTGGAAAAACTTGCCGAAGCCTATATCAAGGAAATAGTACACCTGCATGGAATTTCACAAGAGTATTGTTTTTGACAAGGACCTAAAATTCACGGCGAGGTTATAGAGCAAGTTACAAGAATATTTGGGAATGAAGTTACTTTTCAGTACTATAACCCATCCCCAGATAGATGGTCAGTTTGAAAGGGTTATTCAAATACTGGAAGATATACTTAGGCTTGTGTTTTGAATTTTCATGGGAATTGGGATAGGCACTAACCTTTAGTGGAATTTGCCTATAACAATAGTTATCAAGCTTCGATTCAAATGGCACTATACGAAGCTCTATATGGCCGAAAATACAAATCATCGTTACACTGGGATTTGGATGAATTAAGGGAAACGTCAAGTGGGGAAGAAAATGAAATACGACCAGAGCTAATACAAGAAGTCATTGATAAAATTTGGAACATAAAGAAAAATATGAAAACTGCTTACGATCGACATAAGAGTTATGCAGATCGATAACAGAAAGACTTGGAGTTTGAAGTGGGAGATCAAGTATTCTTGAGAGTTGCACCACAAAAAAGAATCTAGAGGTTAGGTAAAAGTGAAAAATTAACCCCAAGATATGCTAGACCCTTTGAAATTTCTGAAAGCATAGGACCGGTCACATATCGATTAGAATTACCACTGAACCTTACCGGAATCAATGATATTTTCCATGTGTCCCAACTTCAAAAATACCTTCCAGACCTCTAACACATCATAGAATATGTTAAGGTGCCTATTCAAAGTGATCTCACATATGTAGAATAACCAATATGTATCTTAGATTTCCCAGTTCAACAACTTAAGAATCTCTAACCCTAAAAAGAACTTCAAGAGACAAGATCCTTCAGTAAACTAAGACTTATGGAAAGCTTTGGTAGTACTGGGAACTTTCTTTGAAGGTCCTACCAAAACAATATCATCAACATACACCAATAAAGCCACAAAATCATGACCTTTGACTAAATAAAACCATGCTGAATGATTGTGTGAGAAAATTTGTTGTATCATTGGTAGTATGCTTATATCAAACCGTCTATTAACTTATGTAATTTGTTTACTTAAGTATCATCTATTTAACTAGGTGATAGTTTACCATTACAACCAAGTGGAACTTCCATTTAGACATCTTCAAATAGTTCTCCACCGAGAAATGCATTATCCAAATCAAGCTGCATTAAAAACCAATTCTGTGAGATGGCAATATCAAGTAAAAATGTAAGCATAGTAAATTTTGCAAATGGGCTTAATGAATAAATAATTCAATGCCCTCTTTTTGTGTATAGCCTTTTTTACAAGCCGGGCTTTACGTTTGTCAATAGAACCATCAAAGTGATATTTAATCTTGAGGTTAAATATTTAATACCCTTCTGTAAAGGTGTTAATTGGCAGAAAACCTGCTGTTATTGTCTAATTAGCAAATAACCCCGTGTACTTCTGAAAATTAGGCTAATTTCACACACATTGTTGGATGTGTTTCTCACACACCTATTATGTGAGTATTTCTTGCTTTTAGATGCCTTTTTGTACTTGTAGAGACTATTTTACCCTTTTTTTTAAATAGGTTAACTAAGAAGTCTTCTTATTACTTCCCTCTTCAAAAGAATCAAATTCTTAGTATGAAATTCTCCACAAATCTCATATCTGTTAACACAAGATTTTTTCTTTTTTTTTTATTTTTTACCGGGCATTTCTACAGATTTTGTTTGAGCATCAGGGAAATTGGATTCTTTAGAAACAGGAGATGCTGAAGCTAGTGAAGAAATCTCCATTTCCACCATTAAATCTCTCTTTAGCTTCTTTATTATTCTTTTTCAACTACAATTATAATCAACATAGCCAAAAAAGCTGCAACTTTTCACATGAGTATATACGCCATAATTAACTTCAAAAGAACAACAAGATTTAAATAAAAAGACTTCAAGCCGACGAGTGAAAAAATCTCCATTTCCACCATTAAAGCTCTCTTCCGCTTTATTATTATTCCTTTTCAACTACAGATTAATCAATATAGCCAAAAAAGTTGCAACTTTTCACATAAGTATAGACACCATAACTTCAAAAGAACAACAAGATTTAAATAAAAAGACTTCAAGCCCATATCTAAAAATAAGAAAAAACCTAAAGGAAAATTAGATAGCAACTGCACAAAGAGGACAAAATTTGCAAGCTAATTAATTCATAAAAGAAGCCAAAATTCTTCAAAATAAAGCAAAATTAGATAGCAACTGCACAAAGAGGGCAAAATAAAGAACCTAAAGGAAAATTGGATAGCAACTGCACAAAGAGGACAAAATTCACAAGCTAACTAATTCATAAAAGAATCCAAAATTCTTCACAATAAAGCAAAATTAGATAGCAACTACACAAAGAGGGCAAAATTCACAAGCTAACTAATTCATAAAAAAAGCCAAAATTCTTCAAAATAAAGCAAAATTAGATAGCAACTCCACAATGACCAAATGCACATGTAAACCGACAAATTTCCCCATTTTGCACCATCCAACTTTGACCATGCTAAAAGTGGTTCAAAAGAACAATAAACATCCAACAACCCAACTAATATTATAGTGTTTTCCACTTTACAAGTAGAAAAAGAAACAAAAAATGCAGACCCCACCTCTTTTAGAACATCATAAAAAACAGAACCCACTAGTCATAAAGTCACATCTTTTAACACACCAAAAAAGTCACAGCCCCAATACCAATAATTCAACATCTATTATTTTTCTCTTGCATTCTCTTTGACCTATCTCTCATATTTTGCAGAACCTCAGAAATTTGAGGTTTTCTTAGCCTTGGAGCTCTTGTAGCTTGTGCAAATCCACTACCTCTCTCCTTATCCATTGAACTTTTAGATTTTCTTTCTTCCAATAATGCATCATTTCTTGGTCCTTGATAGATTCTACCTTGTCTTGGTTATCCACTTTCTTCATCCTTTTTGCAGAAACTATAGAAACAAGTTATATAGTGAAAAAGATCTAAAAATAAATGAAGCAATACAAGTAAGGTGTACATTTTTACTCTTCTTTGAGTAGTTGGAGCCTTTTGCATGGTTAGTTGTGTTCCATTTACTCTTTTCCTTGCTTCTTTAATTCTAGCATGTATAGTGATAAACAAGGTTAGGATATTATATATAAATGTTACATACTAGATGTGTAACAGATATTTCTACCTTTATTACAGCATTCCTTTTGGCTATAGCACTTGGCTGTGGAGGATTTGGTTTTTCTGTTGTAGTATTCTTGTTTGATACACCTTGACCAGCTCGTCCGGATCCAAAATTGTTGCCCTATATCCAATATTAATCAATATAGAGTGGTAAGTGAATATTAATAAAACTTGACTATTTGGAATGAAACAAACATTAATGAAGCAAGAACTTTGCAACCTTACACAGTGTTAAGTTTAGATGTATTGGATTTTTGCAGGATCCCCTGTTATGCCCAAGTTGCAAGCATTTCTTGTAGTAATGTGGAAGCCCTTTTCTTGTTGACATACTTTTTTGCTCATCTGCACTTTTTCTTCTCATTCTTTTAGGTCTTCCCCTCTTTCTTGTGTTATCAGGTGCCATCAAAGGTTCATAGGTGGTTTTGACATAGTCACCACTCCCAAGAACTGCATAGATTATGTTAGAATAGACTCTTAAGTATGCCTCTTTCTTAAAGTAGTCATGTACATAATTTTCAATTTTGTGCCTTCTCTCACAAATGGTAGCATACGCATGGCAGCAGGGAAAGCCATTTAATTGAAAAAGTCCACAAGTACATGTCCAACTATTCCAGTCGACCACATACCTAGCTGAAAATGCCAAACTCTACTTCAAACTTATTGTTCCCACAAAATCTGGGAACACGGAATCTAGATTGTTTGTGGGCTTTGTCGAGCTTCCTAACAATGTTAGGGCATATTGTCCTCTCATACTTCTCCATTCCTTCTCTTTTTTTCTGTAATCTTGATGTCAATCTTTCCCTAATCCACTCAAACATTAAGATTATGGGCTTATCTCTAGCTTCAAGTATATAACTATTAAAAGCTTCACACAAGTTGTTCACAAGAATATCGGAGTAACACCTACTTCTAAAGTGAGATCTAGCCCAATGATGGGCTGGTATTTTCCTTAAACACTCAACAGCAGTCTCATAACCTTCATCAAACTTGGGATCTAGCTCTTCAATTTTTTTCATCAATCTTTCAAACTCATTTTTATTTCCTATGCAAGCTGCCTTCCAGAAAAGATCTTTCATCTCCAAACTACTATACTTTCCTTTGAAATTCACATATAAATGCCTCACGCAAAACCTATGTTCATATCTAGGGGCTAATTCTTCAAGTGCATCAATGAGCCCCTTTTGTCTATTTGAAATAAATGTCCATTGTCCCTCATCAGTTTCACCAATGTCTAATAGCAACTCACCTAAGAACCAACTCCAGATGTCCTTGTTTTCAACCCTCACCACAGCCATTACTATTAGCCACATATTATCATTGCCATCCTATCCAACTGCAGCTAGTAATTGTCCTCCATGACATGTTTTCAAAAAACATCCGTCAAGTCCTATGATGGGCCTACAACTATCTAAAAACCCTTTCTTCATAGCTTCTAGACTAAAGTACATTCTATCATATGTAGAGGGTTCTTGTTTTCTTGCCTTCTCAGAATCAATTTACTTCCTGGATTTTTGTCTCTGACAGTCTCACAATAGTCCTACAAGAGCCCATACTCTAAGCTATCTTTCCCTTTGATCCTTTCCATGGCTATCCTCTTTGCTCTCAGAACTGTCCAGTAGTTGGTATTTAAACTTGTTTTTCTATAAATTTTGCTTTGCAATTTCTCAATACCTATATCAGGATCTTCCCTTATTGCATTCTCCATTCTGTTTGCTATGTACATATAGTTGGCCATGTTGTTATCAAAATGTCTTACACAATTGTGTTTGCCCTTAAAAGTCTTGATTTGGAATACAGGACCTTTAAAGATTCTAAATGCATGTATCCTCCAGTCACATGTATCCTTTTGACATACAGCAGTGATTCGGTGACCTTCATTTTTTAGAAATAGCAACTTATATCCTTGTCTAACACTCCAATCCCTCAGTACCTCCTTGAACCCTCTGCAATCCTTGAATTTATCGCCCACTTTCAACTCATATTTCATCATATCAACTTTATCTGCCTTGTAGTAAGGATATTTAGGAACATCCTCATCTAAGCTACTTAAGCTAACAAGATCATCTTCCTCACCAGGGAAACTGTACCATTCTTCATCTTGCAAATTTTCAGATACATTGATGGGCTTCTTCTTCTTTACAGACATCAACACTTTTTTCTTCATTTTCTTCAACTTTTGAATTAGTTTTGTCTTACTTGAAACTCATTCGGTAAAGATGTCATCATCAGTTGAATCCTACAGGTCCTCTAACATTTCTTAAGTCATCCATCAAGGTGAGAAAGAACTTGTAATTAGAGTAATATCATACCTCAAAACGATCCTAGATATCATAATGCATTAGATTAAAAGGGTAGAATGACATATGGTTATGAAATGTAATGGGAAGCTATTTTTACTTGGCTAAAGGATGTAGTAAATACCCTTACAGAGAAGGTCCTTTGAGCTCAATAGATTAAATATCCCTTAGAAAAAGCTATATGTCCTTACAAAGATAAAAATGACGATGATATTCACGAAGCAACAATGATGTTGAATTCCCTAGAAGAATTGATGCTTGAAAAGTTAGAAAGGCCAATAATGCCAAACAAAAGATAACATAAAAACTCAAAGAGGGACCCTTAGGATATATAGTCATATTTTGGTCAACGTGAAAGACTCAAACGATTCAACGGATGGTCTAAGTCACTTTTTTTGGCTAAGCACCTTTTAGATTTGACTTTAAAAAAAAAAAATCAGAGAAGTTTCAAAAATATTAGGATAAAATTTAAAATCATAAATAATTCGTTTCAAAATCGATATTTATTTTGGTTACAACCAAAAGTGCACAAAGTATTAGGATTGAAAATCACTCAACTCCAAAATTCAAAATATTTTCCAAAAATTTGTTTATAATTTGCGCAAAATTTGACATAAAATCAAATATTAAACTGCTTAGTTGAACAAAAGCAAGTTAATACTTTTATGGTTAAATGCTCATGATTAAAAAAAAAAGCCCAAAAAAATAAAAACAAAACAAAACAAAAAAAAAGGTGCCATTCATGCATAACATTAAATAGGTAGCATGCAATTAAAAAAGTGCCATTTATGCATAACACTATCACGGCCAATTATGAAATTTTGATTTTTATGCCTCTAGTCTTAGGTCCAGTAAGGATGAAATTTTTTATCTTTTTTGTTATGCCTGAGAATTCTCAATTGAATTTATAACACTTTAATCTTCAAGACAATGAATCGTTTTCACAACCACGAAAGATTTCTTCTAACCAAAATATTTTCTTACATCCGAAAAATTTGTCTTACAACCAAAACTTTCACTATGCATCATTTCGGCCGGAACGAGCCAATTAGGCCCAAAATATTGGCCCAAGTTAATTTAAATTTTAGCCCAACCATTCTTGATCCAATCCAAATAATTCAAAAAAAATAAATAAAATAAAATAAAAATATATGGATATCACTCCTATAATTCGATGACCATGGAATTGGATGAAAATTAGCCTCACCAACTCCCACCAACCCTAGTCCTTCAATCTTCCCTTGCAGGTTTTGTGACTTGAAAGACAAACCCCTCATCAAACTTTCCTTTGATAAGAAGCCCTTCATTTTGCTCTATAAATAAGTCGGCAATGGTAGAAGATTTCTCCCTTCATTGCTAGATAACTCTCTCACTTCCTAGTGCATATCACATATAAGTTAATTACTCTCAAGCATTCTCTCTCTCTCTATATATATATATATCTTTATATTTATGTACATATAATTCCACTTAAAGAAAGTTGTATAACTCTTATTAATATCAATTATTTGCTAAAAACAAGGGGAAGACTAAGGGGTTTACTTTTCCGCATAAGATCAACACCTTGGTAAGCTGGAAAATCTACTACATTAGAAATATGCAAGACATAAGTTTAATGAAAATGTAGTCCAGCATGTATGTGAATGATTTTGGCTTTATTAGGTGATTAACTTGAGAAATTTGTGAGATAAGTATAAGATTAAATGATTTGGAATAAGGTTTATTATTCTTGAATATGATATCTAAGGATTTCTTTTGGTGAGAATTGATTTGGAACACGAAGGATTTTGGCTATTCCTTTGCCTTGATTTGGAACTTGAATAAGGTGTAGAAATTATTGTTATGGATGAGGTATCTAGATAGCATTCTTGATATTGGAAAACATTTGAGATTATGGAAATCTAGTGAGGTTTATAAGTTGGAGTCTAACCAAACACACACACAATTCTTTGTTCTTGGGTACACACTAACCTCTGCACTACCTTCAATTTCTAAAGCTTTAAAATCCATCTATATCTCATCAAATCGGCCCATATGATATACCTTTAGAAACTTTATCGAGTGTAGATAATATTAGAATCAAGAATAGCTCAAAAATATGGAAAGAAATGCCTTAAAATGCTATTAGAAGGCAACCTACCAAGGCTTTAGGAATAAGGAACAGTAGCAAGGGACAACTTTGGACGGGTATAGACGACAATCCAACCATTGGATCATTGATCAGAGGTCACTGTTAGAAAGACCATCAAGTTAAGATAATTATGGAGGTAAATTCACCGTTAAAGTATTATGAACTTTGAGATAAAATTATTGGTATACAAGTTGTCATATGTTAACCAAGAAATCTTCGTATTGAATGCTAGGTGCTATCACTTGGGATATTTTGGGACTCTAGAAACATATTGTGGATTGAGATTAAAGGATCAAAGGTAAGATTTATTGCTTCTCCCTTACCTCAATGATCTTGCCCTTGCTTCATTTCTCGCAATGAAAATTATTGAGCTATATGTTTGCTCATGTTAATGTCTATTGGATTTAAATGCTTAACATCCCCTTAAATGATGGCTTGAGGACTTGATATTCTTGTGATTTCCATCCTCATGTATAAAAGTTCATGTGATTAAGGGACCTTGGACATTGGGAGAAACTTTGAGACAAAAAATGAAACCAATGGAAATATGGACTTAAAACATCCTTTTTCCTAAGATCCTGTGCACTTTAATTTTATAATTTGTCTCAAAATGGTTTCTAGAAAAATCTTATTCTAAAGCCAAAAGAATAGCTTCCTATGCAATTTGGAAACTTTAAGACCAAGGTTAAAAGAAAATGAATTTATGGACTTTAACACTTTTTTCCCAAATTTCATAAATTAAATTTGGAGCTTAACTTTTTAGAAATTTTGCTTAAATTATTCTTGGCTAAAATTTGTTTTCATAAAAAAAAAAAAGAAAAGAAAAAAAGTTACTATTCACAAGATTACTGTTCATGAGTGACCGTGCATGAACAGTGTCGCAGATGCGCCTGGGACAGTAGCTCGGGCCATTTTTCCATGTTCGTGCCCTATTTTGCACGCGGACGCACTCGGAACAGAACCCGAATTTTTATTTTAATCTCTTTTTTCTATTTTAAGTCCATATTTCACTTCTTTAAAATATTTTAAAATTTCAAAATAATTTTTCCTAAGTCCCCAATCCAATTCGAATCGTTTGTTGAACCTAATGGTTATATGCATTCATGCCTCGATGTGACCAAATGTTTTGAATATGTTCTGTCTGTTCTGAAATTTGTACCCCGATGTGGCTAAATGTTTTGAACATATTCTGATCATCCTGAAACTATAAGAACAAATGAAAGTTGGGCCCTGGGAATTTCTAAAGTGGATTTGTTTAGGCGACATTGGATCGACGATCATTCCTGCGCATTGGATAGTTTGGAGGGACCCTGGAAGTAGGGTTTCCAAAGGACTACTCTTGAGACTCGTGGTCGATCGTGCTACGGCGGCTATGTTTCAAAGTAAGAATGGCTCTCCTCGAATGGCTACTCGAGGAAGCAAAATAGAGGAATAAGGTTATATGAATATGAATGTTTGAGAGTGATAAAGGTAACAAATCCACCGAATGTTCATTTCAACCTTATATGTTTGTTTACTTGAATGTGATATAATTTATAAGTTGTTTGTTCGTAATGCAAGTTTTGAAAGTTTCGATTCGATATTCGTTATCAGATTTAAGGTTTGTTCTTGTTATACCTCTTGATCACCCTTTTACTCTTCATCACCTGCCATAAATCTTGCTAGGTTAGTAAACTCATGATTTCACCATTTACTATGTAGAAAATTAATTGAAGGAATCGTTCGAAGATTTTGGAGACTTTATGTTAGTATTTTATATTTGATATACGCTGATGTAAATGCATCATGTTTAGTTGGAATTTGTACGGGTTCTAGACATAGACGTTTGTATCTTTTGGGTCTTACGGTGTCTCATGGAACTTAAGTTGTAATTTTTCAAAATTTCGACTTGTAATTTTAAGGAAGTTTTGAAGCTATGGATGTGTTATGAGCATGTTGTTATGGTTTTAGATAATTTCCGTAGTTAGAATAACGTTACGGACATAGAGGCAGATGCTCTAGAATCTGGGTCGTTACAAAAATCTTCCCTTTATGCATTTTTTTTTCTTTTGTGAGCTTTTTCAATTTTGGTAGTATTATTTACTGAGATGTGAAAGATCGTAAAATTTTCCAAAAATAAAAATCAAAATATACAACAACTTCAAAGGAGTAAACAGTCATATAAAGAAAGGGATTAACTGAGTAATCGGGTAAATTAATCACTAATGTTTGTCCTCGCATCAAAAGGTTTGATAACATTTTAGGCTTACTAGGAGGTGTTTAAAAATTGGGATTGTATCAATTGATGAAAAGGCCTCAAACTAATTTTGAGAGTGCTTCAAGGAAATGGGTTAGTGTTATGGGTTCGAGTTACTTTATCCAAATATTCCTACCTTAACCCAAAGCCCACATTACGAGCCTTTCAAAGTCCTATTGATTTTTGGCTAATGTAATCTACTTCTATTAAAATCAAAATGAAAGAAAATGCCAATAAAATAAGGATGAATGTCTTTGTCATAAATAATTTTGTTTGAAAAAGATGCGAGCCGTGAAAAGCAATCACTTGTACACTTATACAGGGATTATTTTTCATGAAGCCCTAGAATTTGAAATTATGTTGTGAGAATTGATATAGGAAACATTAGCTGAGAACATCTTTTGTGCCACTTTACTCTGGGGAAGGGATGCATCTTGTAGCTTTATCTTAAACCCTTCTGTGCTATTTAGTTTAAATAAGTCACTCGAGGATGAGCAATGGTGTATTTGATAATTTCATAACTATTTAGTATTTTTATACACTTTTAGTTATGGAATTATCCGAATTCCATCTTATTTTGGATTAATAGTGTGCTATGTGTATGAAATATAGACTAATCAACAAAAGGACAAAAGGATAAAAAAAAAAAGATGAAAGAAAAACCTACTAGACTAGTGTGGACACACTGAGGACAGAAACCAAAGAAGAGTTTCATAGTGCTAGGATGGACACATTGAAGTTTGGCAAGAAATGTTTAAAAATACAAGTTCTAGAAGACTATTAAAGGCCGACAAACTCCATTGCAAACCCAACTCTTGACTTTCACTCATTTATGGACTTGACTGTGTAAAGCAAAAGATTTCTTAAAAGCCCAAGACTGATTAAAGGCTGAATCCTGTTCAAGTTAGGAAATATGTAATATAAATAGGATTGTTTTCCCTTGTTTTATCATCATTTTTAAATCCTAGGTTCATAGAATATATCAGAGATCCTCAAAAGAGTTTTTTGATTTCTTTGTTTTGTTTTAATGTTATTGTCGCGGTTCGTGTTCATGAGGAGCATGAATTTCCAGGATTATGAATAAACCTTTTCGCATGAGTTAATTTCGAATTGTTATTTTTCTGTTGATTTCATGTTTGTTGATTGGTTATTTCTTCTATTATAGTGCTTGTCTTAAAGTTAATTACTGAGCTAATAAGTCCCAAAAGAATAGTTAGGATTGATCGTCTATAAGAAGGATCTAAGTTCAATTTATTTATATGTAATGAATCAATTAATTTGCCTGTAAGATAGGAATATACTTATATGCATTAGGTATCCAATTAAGTGGTTCTTGATTATTTTCTAATTAACCTCGATTCATATAGGAATTCAATTAATTGATTAATTTGAAATTCTGATTGCAAGCAACCAGGAAGAGCCTTGTGATTGCTTAAAATTTCGGATTAATAACCAACAACATTCATAAATCAACAAAGGATAACACAAAATCAATTCATGTGAATTGGCGATCTCATAATCCTACTCCTTCTGGATTATTGATTGCTTTTATGAATTTCATTCTCCTTTCAGTTTCCTACATTCATCATAATTCTTAACTTTCGTCTAGTTTTAGTTGAATGCTTTTGCACATCTAAGATAGATTTTAATTCAATTCGTCATGAGATTGACATTCTATTGATCACTTCATTACTTGTTGCAACGCATGCACTGATGCATACTTATGCAAGCAATTGTAGTAATTCTTGGCAGGGCCTAGAGATGGAGAGAGGTGAAAAGAATTATGGAAACTTTATGAAGTGTCTGTAGTGTATGCGGCCGAGAAAGGGAGATGAAGAGAGTTGTGTGAGATGGTGAAGTTTGTGAAATGAATGTGTGGCCGAGAGAGAGAGAGAGAGAGGTGGGAATGGTGAGCTTTTGTTCTTTGAGTTACTCGGCCATCAGGGTGATTTGATGAGTAAGACACCCATTAGATGACATGCGCACCGGGTTTTCAGGACAGTAGGTGGTTTGAGTAGGGGAAATGGCTAGATAGTTATGTTTTCATGTGGTTATATATGTGTGTGTGTTTTGGCCAAGAAGACAGCTGAGTAAGAGGTAAAATTCTTGGTAACTTGTTCCTTAAATTTGGAGTGTAAAAATGGTAAAATTAAGGATTATTGGCCGATTTGATGATATGATGTGGGACATTTTTTTTTTTTCCTTGTTTTATCTGATATCAAGTGGATAAACTTTAGAACTTAGATGATAGATGAGGCAATGAAAATTGAGAACCTTAAGAGGTGATACGAAAGTGCAGGAGTTATGGAATGTAGAAATAAAGTTTCTTAGATATTCAAATTTAAATAGATCAAGATAGTTAAGATTCTAGAACGTAATATTTGAAATTTTAATGAAATAGATTGAGCTAAAGCTCATATAATATCCTAAGAGAATTATAGGAGAAATTAAATTTTTATGTAATTATTTTAAATTTCAGCCTCAAAAGCTTTTTT
>JACFYI010003026.1:389255-402539 GCA_014898755.1 Handroanthus guayacan | reverse complement strand
AGATGTTCTCTAATTTGCCAAATAGTGATGAGATGGTGATGTCATAGCAAGGATAGTCATACGTCACAAGCTAGCGACCATGTTTCATCCTGTACACTCAAAAAGGACTTTATGGCCATTTGTGTAGCTCCCAGTAAATCCAAGGACGGAATGTTTCCGTTGCTAATTAGCGACCTGCTCCAGGTTATGGAAAATGTCTATTGTTACCTCATCTCAATTCTGTCACTGCCTTCTTTCCAAGGGGCTAGCAAGGGAATAGCGAGGGATATTTTCCCTCTCGATAATACCATTTTCTAGTAATAAGAACAATCAAATTTCAATTTTGATTTTTCAACTGTCTCTAGATCACATTGCATCTCCCACTTTCACACTTCATCACATTTCATTCCCCACATTTCTAATTTCGTTACATTCCATCCATCTGCAATTTCCTTATTATTAGTTAATAGCAAACCTAATTTGGTGGAAAAATTGGTTTGATTTGGCACGAAAATGCAGCAGCCTTCATTAAACACTTCAATTTCCCTTTTTCCCATTCCATTTTGAAGTTGTTTTTTCTTCCTCCCTCCCCCCTCATTTTGTTTTTAATTCAGGTCTTACATGTGAATTATTTCTACAAATTCGAATTCTTTTTTTTCAAATTATTAAAATGTCTATCTCAAGTCTAATTTAATATTGTGAAAAAAAAAATTCTATGTTTGCAACTCCCTTTAAAATTCTTTCGTCTTAATGAAAAATTAATAAAATTATGTCATATGTAAATATATAAATTATAAATATAGAATCAATCTCGAAAAGATCATCTTCATTAACTCGAGGAATTTGTAATGTTGTCTAACACAATAATAGGATATATGTATGCACATTCATATCATAGAATTAGGTTCTTGGTATTCGTTTATAATTTTTTATTATGTTCAACTAAAAACTATCACCAATCTTGAAATTGTAAAAGGCCACAACAACTCTGTTATTATAACGCTTAAACATTGTGATATTACCTATTATGTCACCAAGAAGACCATGATAATAACTTTGTTGTCACACTTAAACTCATCATGATGTTAAGTATATTTATTTACCGCCAACATTGTTTACTAGTAAAATTAATCTTGCGTCTCTGATGCATAATTAAATGTGTTACAATGGATTATGCTTTATGCATCAATAACCTACTTCTATACATATTTATTGTTGTTTATAATTCTTGGTTTCTAGCTGAAATCCTTGGTAATTAAAACTTAAACAAAATAAAAAAAATTAAATTTAAAAGAATGTAAAAGGAAGGACGATGTATAAATATGTGTGTGTGTAGTAGTAGTAGTAGTAGTAGTAGTGGGTTACTTTTTTTCATTTGTGAGTGACTTTATGACTTTTTAAATTTTTATAAGCATTAAAAATGAAGAAAAGCAACATCTTCTCCATGAAGCAAAGCACCAATCCAAATTCCATTTCAAGTCAATCTCTCCCTACTTCAACTCATATCATGCATCTTTCGAGTGATTTGCTTTTCCAAAAAGTGCTAAGCTTTTCTATTCTTTTTTGCTTTCAACCCTTAATTTTTCAAAATAAACCAAGAGATTTCACTCTTTATTTGAATCCGACCTAATTAAAGAGGTGGAACAGTCGACTTTAGATGTCAGACATCCATATTACAAAGCGATCGATTGATAATAAAATTAACTAAATTGCAGTTTAATCATAATTATAATGATAATCATAAGATTCTTGGGAGGCTAATCATACACAATTAGAAATAAAAAATAGTTTTAGATTTTTTGTTAATTAGTTTATTAATTATTGTCAAATAAAATAATAAATAAGTTTCTTCACGTGTAATCATTGGTCATTTGATGCACGTAGATAGCACCTCGACGAAGTAATTGGTGTTTACGTAGCTTTGGTTACATTTTAAAAACTAAAAATCAAAATCAAAACCAAAAAAGGAAAAAAATAATAATAATAGCAGCACATTAATGGCCCTACAGCGTCTCTATACTAATATTCCTATGAGAAAATAATTATTTGGTGTTAGCAATAATATATATGTGATCCATTATGATCGTAAAAGGGGACGAGATTCCTTATTTTGAATGGTGTTTCATCTCTTATCTAATGTCTTTAAATACATTTCACGTGTATATTCCTTATAAAAATATTTAATAATAAATACAATACACATGACATGTATTTAAAGACATGGAATAGAAAATGAAACACTATTTCGAATAGGGGTCACATCCCGCATAAAAGATACTTTGCAATTATTAGTTTGGTAATTTTAAGTGGGATGAGATTTCTTATTCTAAAATGGTGTTTCATTCCCTATTTCACACTTTAAATAAATGCCACGTGTATTAAATATTTCCTTATAAAAATATTTAGTAATAAATATAGTACACATGACATGCATTTAAAAACATATAATAGGAGATCTTATTCCATTTTAAGTAGGCTTAATAAGGAAGTCTTGAAAATTAAAAGAAAGATCATTTTAAGACCATAAACTTTATTGTAAGGACTCACATCTCATTTTCCATCTTTAATAAATATCTCGTTTATTATCATTGGGTGGAATATTTTCTGGAAAAAGAATTGAAACATTTTATGTTGGGCTAAGATCACACCGCTGTTTTTGTGTTGAACGCAGAAAATCATATTTATTATTTTGATTAAGTTAGTATATTTTTCCACTCGTCACTTTTAAACTTTAAATCATGTTTATGATAATACATCGAAAAAGAGAAGAAAAAAGTAGAAAATAGAGAAAAACATAAACGAGAGGCCTAGCCACCTGGCCACTGTAATATGCTCATGTTTCCAGTCTGGAAAGAAAATAAGATACATATTATATAAACATAAGAGTATTCTCAATAAACAAGAAACATTGTAATGGTGTACAAGAAAATACCCAATCACTGATGGAAAAGTTTGTGATGGACAAAATTCTGTTACAGATAGACAGCTTCTATATATGATGGATTTGAGATTGGTTACTAACAAGTTTAAGAAAGGAGCAAAATGGGTATGAATAGTAGCACTTGTGATACGATTAAAATCTTTTATTCCAAAATAGTGTTTCACCTCCTATTCCATATTTTAAATATATGCCAAGTATATTAAATTTTTCTTTATAAAAACATAAGATTACAGATGCCATAGACTTGGTAGAAATCCGTGCAATAGAATAGAAAATAGAATACGAATTAGAATAGAGAATTCAAAGTACTTATGACAGGCTACATATAGCTTCTTTAATTTGTGATGGAAAATAGTATCACAGAATTTAGTTTTGTAACAGACCTTTTTTCCATCATTGAGCTAATAAATGAAAAGACATTTATACTAACTAACGGCAGAAAATTGATCGCCGAACCGTCTTTACAAATCCATTCTCAATTAAATTTGCGATGAATTTTTATGCCAATAAAAAAAGTGCTTCCTTGCAATATTAATCCACCATAAGAACTAAATAAAAGCAAAAATTTCAGGTTGACGATTATAATATGTAAATAGTAAACACTGGAGATCGAAAAGAATACTGAATAAGAATCTTAAACATGCGGAAACGCCATTATTTTACTTACTTAGACATTGATTCTAGGTGTACCAGATATCCCTTCAGAAACAAGTAACAAAAAAGATACACACACACACAGAGCAAAATCTTTTTTTAAGCGCACGGCCTAAAAAAGAAAAATAGGACATGAAAAGTTGGCAGCCATTCCATCTTTATAAAGAGCCTCAACTACAGACTCTCCATGCACGTCAACACCTCCTGCACTCTTACATTGTTCTGCAGTAAAACGGACAACATGGACAAGTTCAATTTTGTTAGAGATGGAAGCAGCAAATTGCCTCCTGGATTTCGATTCCAGCCCACGGACGAAGAGGTTGTCTTTCAGTACCTGGCCCGAAAAACATTTTCCTGTCCTTTGCCTGCTTCAGTCATCCCTGAAATCAACATTTTCAGTTTTGATCCATGGGACTTGCCAGGTTTCTCATCTTTTTAATTTCCCCTTCTAAACTATCTTTATTCAGTTTCTACTAGTATCAAATTTAGTCTAATCGGAGTTTTGCACATATGTGTAGGCGATTCAGACCAGGACAGATACTTCTTTAGTAACAGGGAACCGAGTTATCGGAACATTGTCAACAGAAGCAGCAAGGCAACTTGTGGTGGTTTCTGGAAGGTCACTGGTTCAGACAAACATATAAGTTGTTCGAAAAGGATGCCGATAGTCGGGATCAAAAAGACCCTAGTTTTCTACAAGGCAAAGAAGCAAACCTGTGCTACCAGAACTGATTGGTTCATGCATGTATACTGCACTGCCCTTTCTGGAAACACAACTTGTAATATTCAGAACAAAAACATTAATTCTCAGGTAATTCACTTTCTGTTTATGTTTTTTTTTATCGTATAAAATCTCTTACATATAATGTATTTTCCCAAAACTAATTATATATATATATATATATACACACATTGTTCTTTGGTTGCAGGGTTCTTTGACTCAAATAGGAAAATGGATTTTGTGCCATATATTTGTGGAGAAAAGGAGTACAAAAGCTGAAGTATATGATAATTGTAGGCTTAGGAATTATGATAATCAACAGATGAGAGAAGACACCAGTGCTACGGATTCTCTTTCTGCTTCATGCTCATCCAGTACATCTTCTGATTCTGATTCTAGCGTTCTTAGTGAGGTCTCTTCAACAACTGCTACCAGTGAGACCAGTGCTACCCCAAATGTTTGATGTACTCATAATCCAACCAAAAATTTGAATTCATTGTGCCCATCATAGTAAAATAATTTGATCAAGTATCTTATTTCCAGTTATTGTCTCATCTTTTTTGTTCAAGGAAATGTGCCAATTAATTTTACTTTGTGCGTTTGAAAGTATAAAATAGCAGCCATATATATATACATGTGTGTGTGTGTTGGAAGTAAGCTTTGAAATTTCTTCATTTTTATTTTTACTATGTATTGTTTTTATGATTCTTATTTCAGAATTAATGCGCCCGTTCATATTTATTATTTATATTCATTGCAACATTTCATCACTTTATTATGGTTTTAATAATATTTGACCATTTTATAATATCATTATTCCTATTTATTATTGGCTCAAAGATATTTTAGTCGGTTTATTAATTCTTTCAATAGTCAAATCTTAGTGTTATATAAGTGGACAATGATTCGTTATTTGACATATGAGTTGTGAGTTAGAGTGTCTTTAATTATTCCACAAGACTTTGTTTTTAACAACATGATTACGGATTGATTCCTAATATACTTATGATCGTGACACATAAAATGAGGTACTGTTGAAAGCAAATGAAGTTTTATTCGGAGCCATGATCAACCATCATTACTTGAACATAAGGACCCAATCATTAGCTTAAAAATAGCAGCATATGTCATGAGTTCCAATGTCCTTGATGTTTGATGCGGTTTTCGTTTAATATTGTAAGCATTACTTATTTTATGAAATTGTATTCTTCTAATCTAGTTTGACACTAATTCTTCAAATATAAACAAGGGATAATTACCTCAATTTCCCTTGAGGTTTAATAATTATAATTACACCCTCTGAAAATTTTAAAACATTACAAGTAAATCTTCTGTACAAGGGGGTATAGTTGTAATTATGCATAAACTTAGAGGCGTAATTGTAACAATGTATAAGCAGTAGGAGGTGTAATGGTAATAATCCAAATTTCAGGAAGTATTTTGATAATTATACCAAACCTTAGAGGGTGTAGATGTAATTATTACCAAATTAAGTTTTTGTATAAACATAATTATGCCACCATGATCAATTTCTGCTGCATCTATGAAAAAAGGGATGGGCTAGGAAAAAGTTGTAAACTTTAATCTTGCTGCAACTTATAAGTCAACTCTGTACCAAAAACAAAGTAGCAGAACCTAATGCTTATAATGAATCTGCCGCTTTAGGCATAAAAAGGGTTTATATTTTCGGGAGGAAATAGTTAGAAAGAGGTTGTATAAGCAGCAAGCAAAGCATATGCTTCTTTATGTAAAGAAATCTCTTTTGAGAAGAGCGCATGAACAAGACCAAGAACATTTTCACATGCATCCAGTCTTAAAACTACTTTTAGTATTCAAAAGTGATTCCTTAACAAAAGCCCACACCTATAAAATGTGATTTATCTCTTTTTCTTTTTTCTTTTTTTTTAATTTTTAATCATGAAAGGGGCAAAAAGAACATGTGATTCTGAGGTTTGGCAAACAAGAGCTAGGCCGACAATGCAGAGGCAAAAACTGTCCATGCTTCTTGACAGGAACTTCATAGCAACTGATTCTCCTATATTTGTGGGAATTCACACTGTCATTTTCTTTTCGTTTTCATGCATTCAGAGAGGCATCCCTTGTCCGAAGCTGAATTCTTGACTTCACTGAAAGTTTGCAGGACTTGGAAATGGTCTTAACAACATCCTCTTCATCTCCAAAAACTGAATATATAAACATGGTCATAAATTATAATTAATTTAAGTATTTCTTCCAAATCCAGTGTTCAATTAACCTGATCGACACCAAACAAACTACTACCAAAAACCTAAATCCCACCCAGCAATAGAATCGATATCCACCAAAATGGTTACATTCTTGCTCCTCCACCTCTTATTTATGATCCATTTCTATCCTGAAAAAGGCCGAATTCTAGCTTCAGATCCTCGGCTACAGGGAGAATGGCATCTCTTACATCGAAGCATTGGCATTTCAGCTATGCATATGCAACTCATGAAAAACAACAAAGTTGTGATGTTTGACAGGACCGATTTTGGCCCGTCAAACCTCTCTCTCCCGGGCCGACGCTGCCGGTATGACCCGAGTGATGAGGTTCTCAAAAAAGACTGCACTGCTCACTCCATTAAATTTGACGTTGGAACAAATACATATAGGGCCTTAACGGTCCAAACCGACACGTGGTGCTCCTCTGGTGCAGTTCTACCCGACGGGACCCTTGTCCAAACCGGGGGATTCAATGATGGTGATCATGTCATACGCACTTTGGCACCATGCAATGGGGATATCTGTGACTGGGTTGAGTTCCCTCGCCTTCTGGCTGAACGCAGGTGGTATGCTTCTAATCAAATACTTCCCGATGGCCGGATAATAATAGTTGGTGGCAGAGCACAGTTTAACTATGAATTCTACCCTAGAAATTCATCTTCTTCCTCTAAGTCCATTTCGCTCAATTTTCTCAGAGAAACCAGAGATGAATATGAAAACAACTTATACCCATTCCTACACCTACTACCAGACGGAAACTTGTTTATCTTTGCCAACACATGGTCCATCGTATTCGACTATAAGCATAACGCTGTCCTCAGGGAGTTCCCTGCCATCCCAGGACACGATCCCCGCAACTACCCGAGCTCCGGCTCATCCGTATTACTCCCAATCTATGACAAAAACAGTCGAGTCGAAGCAGAAGTGATGATCTGCGGTGGTGCTTCACGCAATGCATACCCGCTGGCAATACAGGGGACCTTCACCAGAGCCAAATCCACCTGCGGCCGCATGAAAGTCACCGATGAGAAGCCTGCGTGGAAAATGGAGAACATGCCAATGCCACGAGTGATGGGCGATATGCTGATTCTCCCTGATGGCGATGTGATCATAATCAATGGAGCAGGGTCGGGAACTGCAGGATGGGAATATGCAAGAAATCCGGTCAAGAGGCCACTGATTTATAAACCAAATGGCGAAACCAATAACCGGTTCTCAGTCATGGCCGCCGCCTCAAGGCCGCGGCTCTACCACTCCACCGCCGTCCTACTTACCGACGGCCGGATCTTGGTGGGCGGGAGCAACCCTCATATATATTACAACTTCACTGGCGTTGAGTATCCAACTGATTTAAGCCTGGAATCTTTTTCTCCGCCGTATTTATCCCCCCAACACGATTTTTTGAGGCCGAGAGTAATCGGAGTTGACGAGATTCTTAGCTACAAGAAAGGATTCTCCTTGACATTCACGGTGCCTGAATTCTTGAAAATGGGGTCTGTTTCAGTTAGGATAATTGCGCCGTCGTTCACTACACATGCTTTTTCTATGAATCAGAGGATGGTGGTGCTGAAAGGGGGTGGGGTTTCGTCAATCGGATCAAATGTTTATAGGGTTGATGCCTTTGGGCCATCTACGCCTGAAATTGCGCCTCCTGGATATTATTTGTTGTTTGTGGTGCATGGTGGGATTCCGAGTTCTGGAATGTGGGTCAAGATTCAGTGACATGGTAAATAGTTAGTATGAAATTAGGAATGCATTTCGCAATATGTTCATCTGTAGATTTAATAATGGGTTCTTCAATTGGTTTTTTTTTCAATGCGAATTGGAGAAGGAAAAGAGAAAGATGTAATTTGATCTTACTCTAATTCCATTTTTACGCTTCATCCACTATTTTTTTTTTCAATTCAATTGAATTTACAAATTTTTGAAATATTACATATTACCATATAGCTTCATTTCCAGTAGAATACTTATGAATTTTTTTTTAAAATTTGAATGCCGATTACATGACCGAAAATAAGACTATATGGTAATGTGCAACTTTGAGGTGAACTGTCTTCGAATTTTGAGGAAATATGAGCAAATATTCCACCTAAAATAAAGTTATATGGCAATTCGCAATTTTTTTTCAAAAGTTTGTGTATTCCATTGAGTCAAAAAAAAGGGAAGGGGGGGGAATTGGTGAGAAATTTGTAAATTCGACTAGCAAAGTAGAATTACCCCTTATATTTTTGAACCCTAATTCCCCCTTTCATTTTTGCACAGTTGATGTCCTTTTCGCAATTAGATGCTACACTTGGCTGTATTACTAATGTGGGCAAGTAATTTATTTTTTTTTTCAGAAACGATTACATTCAGTCATTATATTATCAATATATCAATATGAATATTTTAACACATTCAAATATCAACTACAACGACAATTATAAACAAGCTACTATACAGTAAAATTAAAACTATCATGCGGTAGAAGAAAAGCCCACACGCACTTGGTGGCAATCGAACTCATAATCTTATGATTATGAGACCTCCCTTTAGTCAATTAGGCTAACGCTCATTGGCAATGTGGGCAAGTAATTTAGGCTAGATTGAAATTGATATTATGTTAAAAAAATAGGAAGCGGAAATAATATATTAATTATTAAGTGGGCAATGGAATTTTAAAAATTTGATTTTCCGAGAATTAGTATTTATTGCTTAACATTAACAATAGGATTTTGAAAATTGTCTAAGACCATATGAGAAAATCGCTATCTATGCACTTACTAACGTAGAATCCTAACACACATATTTCAATAAAATAAAAATAACATTAAGCCATCTGAACTTTGGACGTTGTTATACTTTGCAACCTAAACAAAGAAACATTACATGTTACCACTTAAATTTCACGAAATTTTATCCAGTGCAACCTATGTATATTTTCTGGTAAAATATTCCCCCAGAATATGTTATCAGATGGCATTGTACAAATTTTTTAGAAGTTCAAGTGATAAAGTGAAACTTTTCTTTGCCAATTCTGTGTTACTATTCGCACATGCGTGACATGTGAGATAAATTCGATGGAATATTTCACCGGAAAATGCACTTAGGTTACACTGTGAAAAATTTCACAAAATTTCAGGTGGTAATGTGCAAGTTTTTTTTGTTTAGATTGCAAAGTGTAAAAGCATCCAAAATTCAGGTAGCTTAATATCATTTTCTCTTCAATAAATTCACAAGTCATAATATGTAGATAAGAATATTGTCTAAATCTTATAGAGTAACCAATGGTCACAAACTGGAACTATTAAATCCAAGACTTCAAGCAATTAATTCTTCCAATAGGAAACCAATCAACACATTATTATTTAGGTTAAGGGTTATTGGATTAGATTGATAACAAGTTAATTAGGTTGAGGGTTATTGGATTGGATTGATAACAAGTTAATTCGATAAGCAGCATGCAAATTATGTATGAATTTAGATTGTGTTTCGAGTTACCTAAAAAATATGAAAATTTTGTTGGGTTTACCCACCAACCCAATCCAAATTTCTTAAATAAAAAAAAAAATTGAATAATATTTATGCTTGCCAACTATCAAGCATGTTGCACTAGGCACAATGTGCATTCCTTTCAATTTTTATTCACATATTACTTATTTTATTTCGACATTTCTTTTTCCAAATTTCATAATTCAAGGATCCTTACCCAACTTTAGGCTCCAAATTGGCAAATCAATGAACCTTCAGGCTTGAAGGTTAAAACCCAATGAGCTCTAGCCACCAAATTCTGCTCTCATTCTAACTCCCACTGTTTCTATGTAGAACACCATTACTTTCTTATTTGGTAATTTTTATTTCTTTTCTTTTCAAATATCTTTTGAGTTCGTATGTTTCTTCACGAAGTTAGGTGTGTTTGCAGCTCAATATTTTTCTTCTTCTCATCATTGTGTTGATTGTTACGGAACTGTAGAATGTATGATTTTTGGGAATAATTACTATTTACTACTTAGTATTTGACTCTTTGTTGTTGTTGAGTATTACTAATGATTGATGTATGATGTTATTATGTATTTATTTTAAACCTTTTAGATGAATTATTGATTGAAGAAATGAAAAATGATAACAAGTTGAAATTGGTTTTGTTGTGGGTTGCAGATTGATGGGTAGTGGATTGAATTGTTGATTTTTTGTCGAATTGACAAGAAAACTTTAGGTTGGGTTTAAGTTGAGACTTATTTGGTTGATTAGTATTTGGATTGTGATTGAACTGAGTAAAAACTATTGTTATATACTTATCTCAACATGACAATAGCCTCACATGACATAGTTGTTAGCCCTACCAAAAAAAAAAAAAATAATAATAATAATAATAATAATAATAATAATAATAATAATAATCATCATCATCGTCATCATCATCCTTGAATTCAGTCGTCTTCATCTCCTGCATTTAAAAGCATTTTCAATTTTTCTTTTGCTTAATTTCCTTCCCATGTGTGTCCTACCTTAGCTCTCAATTCATGCACGCGCCACCATTTTTTACATGACACCTTAAAAATGGGTGCAATGTTTCATAGGTAGATTCCACCAATTACACATTACTGGCTAAGCTCTACTCTGTTTTGCTCCAACACTTGGAGGAGATCAAGGTTGGCCAACCAGCTACTTACGGATCCCACCACTTCCAAGAAAGAGCTTCTTTCTCATGATAAGGATGATGAAGTCATCAATTCTCCTGTTAATCTGAAAAATATATAGATTCCAAAAACCCCAAGGAGAAAAACCCCTGAGGGCTAAAACAAGAAGCTCCTAATTATAAGGAGATTCATGGAGGTGCTATAACAATTGGTAATACTAATGATGACATGAAAAAGAGCCCATTGATAAGGTTACAAAAAGAGGATGCTTTAATAGATGCAAATGAAGAGGAAGATCACAACATTGATAGTGACGAATGACAACAACAATGTGAGAGAATTATCAATGGTGATGATGATGAAATTCAGTCATTCAAAGTTCGCCCAATGTCTTTTTTTGGGTATATATTACATAGAGTAAATTGCACTTTGCCCTCAACCTATAGGGTAGTTTGCACTTTGTTCTCTAACCTTTTCATTTCTACACTTTATCCTCCAACCATTGAAAAAGGTGCACTTTACCTCATTTTTACAAAAATTGGCGGAATATTTCCGAATATTCCGATTTGCCATCACCAAAGTCTGATTTTAAAGGGTAGTTTTATCCTTTGAGATATAAATAAGGGTTCTTTGGTAATTTTAGAGGAAAAAAAGGCACTATTCAACCTTCTTCTTCATTTTTTTTCCTTTTTCTTTTTCTTTCTCTTATTTCTTTATCTTTTCCTCTGCTGCAAATGCACATTGCAGCCTTCTTCTACTTCATTTTTTTTCTTTTTCTATTTCTTTCTCTAATTTCTTTTCTTTTCCTCTGTTGCAATCCATTATCAGTTGAAAAATTAAGGAATTAGGAAAAAAATTAGAGAAAAAATAGGTTTCACTATTCTCCGCCATCGTCTTCCATTTCAGTTATGGTGGGTATGGGTTTGTTCCCCTTGATGAGTGGAACAAGATGATTTCAATTTTGGGGTTGGTTTGAGGATTGAAGAGAATTTGAACATAGAAAATTTGAAAAATTGAGGAAGTGATACAGTTGAAGTTTGAAGGAAGAAGTAGAAAAATTGAGCCAGG
This sequence comes from Handroanthus guayacan, assembly GCA_014898755.1. Classification (NCBI taxonomy): domain Eukaryota; kingdom Viridiplantae; phylum Streptophyta; class Magnoliopsida; order Lamiales; family Bignoniaceae; genus Handroanthus; species Handroanthus guayacan. Next base: position 390,310 of record JACFYI010003026.1, on the reverse strand, counting down.
AATGACATAAATGCTCCTTTAATCACATGTTGCATGCAAGGCAGACAACAAAACGGAATATTATGCCAATATACCACCGATTTTTGTAAAAATGGGGTAAAGTACATATTTTTCAGCGGTTGGAGGGTAAAGTATAAAAACGAAAAGGTTAGGAAACAAAGTGCAAAACACCCTATACGTTGGGGGCAAAGTACAATTTACTCTATTATATATTACTCCTACTTATAAATGGGAAACTGTGTGTATTTTGTGCGAGGCGTGTGTGTTGTGTTTTTCCTTTTTTTTGTTTTGGCCACACATAGTTTACCAAAAGGATAGCATTTTAATTACTTTGTGTTGTGAATGATTGTTCTCTGTGCTTCTATAGTTGTTCTTCATGTGGAGCTCGGCAATTTGGTTGGAAAAGAAGATGATTCTTCCTGCCTAATTTTTCTTTCTTTGTTTTTTTTTTCTTTGGACGTAGGTTGTGCATCACAATGATGACATTTTGTGTCTTTAGTGCTTTTTGTTATTGTTCGTTGTGCTGATATGGTAGTACTTATGGTGAGACCCAATTGAAGAGATTAGAAGAAAAATTGTTCTACCCTTTTCTATTTCTTTCTTCCTTAGAGGAGGAAAGAAGAAGGAAAGAAAAACAAAATCATTCCCAACGCAAAATCTCCAGGCTTGAGATATCTCTTTAGCTTTTCAAGATATTCATATCTCTTTCATTCTCATTTTAGGCACTATTTCTCTTTTTATCTTTTGAGGATTTGCTTCTGAAATTCTCTCAAATCTCTGCTAATTTATGCCACTAATCTCTCCAGATCTTTTGAGAGAAATCCAATTCTTTTTTTAGTCTATTAAGGTTATTCATGAGAATTTTCAAGGGCTGTGATAGTGGTTCTTCTAAACATGTGGACTAGGCAACGAGACGAAACAATTTGTATCTTGGGGGTAACCCAGAAGGCATCTGGTTTTTAGATGCAATAGATGATTTTGCAATGATGAGACGTCGGGTTTTTGTCTTCTCATCAAAACCATAGATCTGACCCAAGCCTCTATTTCATTTTTTG
>JACFYI010003026.1:378018-389155 GCA_014898755.1 Handroanthus guayacan | reverse complement strand
TGGAACTGGGTTTCAGCTCCGGCAACCATATCAGGCATTTGACCACTCAAAACACATATTTTCTTCGACTTGGATGCAGTGGTGATGATAATTTAAAGGTTCATGCAACGATAAAGGAGAATCGAGATTGGAGGTGAGTGACAGTGCTTCTCGTCTCCGTTCCAATTAACCCCTTTCCTTTAAGTAATTTCTTAAATTGATTTGGGGCTTTTGATCTATGTTCAGAGAAAAGTCTATGTGTGGTAATAGAACAGGATTTCATTAACTTCTACGAAACTCCGGCGTGAATAGTGCTACTCCGGCGGTGGCTCCGGCGACGGCATAGTGGCGGTGTTGATTCAGGTTGTGGAACTTGGGACGAGCATTTCAACGGTGACTATCGCAAGTTGATCCGTCAATATTTGGGTATAAGCTCCTAAATTTGAAGTTTCTAAACGATTTTTGACTCTCAAAACCAAACAAATGGATTATAGGCCTTTGCATGCAAATGAACGAATATTTAGACATAATAGAATGGTTACAAAAGTCTGATTTTAATTGAAAAAAAAATTAAGTACGGAGTGATTTGCATAATGAGAATTATTTATAGAATTAAGATTTGAAATATAAGGATAATTTGGACTCAATTTTATAAGCATTGAAGCTCTAATGAATAAACAAATATCAATAGAGTAATTTTTGCTATTTAATTAATATAGGAAACGAAAATCTGGGCTCGGGAGGTCAGTAATTGGATATTAGGATAAATACCCGAGGTAAGTACTAGTAATCTTCTTTGCTGAATATGGAATATGATAGTTTTATACATGTAAGTGAAATATAATATATTTGTTGAATTATGAAGATATGAGATATTGCCATGTATGATTTGGGATTATTTGTAGAATTATCAAATGAAATAGAATATATTTGGGATTATTTGTAGAATTATCAAATGAAATAGAATATATTTGTTGAATTATGAAGATATGAGTTATTGTCATATGTGATTTGAGATTATTTGAGGAATTGTTGAATGAAATAGAATATATTTGTTGAATTATGAAGATATGAGTTATTGTCATATGTGATTTGGGATTATTTGAGGAATTATCCAATGAAGTAGAATATATTTGTTGAATTATGAAGATGCGAGATTTTGTCATATGTGAATTGGGAATACTTGTGGAATTATCAAATGAAATATACTATATTTGTTGAATTATGAAGATTTGAGGTATTGTTGTATGTGATTATGGAAATTGTGAAATTGCCAAAGATATTTGATGACATATATAAAGTTTTGGAAAATTTTAAATATGTCTTTGAAAAACTTTTATCAAAATGTACTCTTGAGCAAATTTCTGGTCTGATATGGAATGGAGTTTGAATTGGATGTTGGAAACCCTATTGTTGGACTAACTTGCAAAGTATGAGCCTAATTGGATATAAAACCCTGCTACTTAATTTGTTTTGTTTTGTTTTGTTCTGTGGGATATCTGTTTCTGTATGAGCCTTTGGGGATGCTCTTAGGTAGGATTATGGGCCCGAGACTAACTAGGCAAGACGACCGGTTCGGCAACGGGCCGGCGGTAGCTGGTCTACCTATTAGTACCCTTTGATGATCCAATCTTTGAGGGAGCGATTGGAGGTTAGCCGGATTCCGGATTGGATCGGCACGTAACCGGTTGTGCCATCTGTTTTGTTTGACCGAGTAGGCCACTCAGAGCCTGGAGGAATAAGGTTGATTTTATGATTATTTATTTTGATATGCGGAGTCACAAGGAAGAAGGACCTCCCATAGCTAAAATAATAAGAATATAGTTTTATTTCAATAAATATTTGAATGAGAAAGTTTGTCTCTTAATATTTCTTTCTTTTCTTGAAATTTTTATAATATATAGATTTCTTTCTCAGTTTTTAGAAATTATATTAAGGATTATTTTATTTTTTTCAAAATCCTTGTAATATGCTAACTTTATTAAAAACTTTAAATAAAAGATAAGTATTGTAACAAAATTATCTATCCCTTCTATTATACTATTTCTGATTTTCGAAAGTTTTCGTAATGCCTCACTAAGTCACATAAACTTACTCTATTTTTCATTTCCATATTCCATATTCAGATTAGCACAGGGTTCGGGGCAAATGACTAGCAGCTTGGAGGGAGTTATGTAATTAGTGCATATGATTTTGTATTATCGTACAAGTATTATGGTTTACATGGCTTTTGTACTGTCTGATGCATAAGTTTGAAATATGTATCTATGCTAGAAAGGTTGGGACATGATTGTGTTATATTTGGCTTGTGCTATGGGTTTAGATGGTGTGTACTTATAGATGTAATAGATAGTAAGAAGTTAGCTCTTTGAATATTAGTGTTTTGAATGTAATTATCTATGGTTACTAGATGAATTGTGGATTTGAATTTTTGTGCCTCAGCGTATAAATCGTTAATGTGTATATGATTTTCTAGGAAGCAGGTTACAGGTTATTATGGCATATATAATGCCCATTGGGATCCCTATGAATAAGAGGAGGTTTTTCGTCTGTTTTATTTTTTTCAGGAACATGGTTTTAAGGAGGGGTGTTACAAATAACATCTTATCATAACATAAGTTCATGAGTATGTATAAATACTATAAATTATTACAAACTTCCAATACTTAACAAAATATCTCCAACTCAAAAAGTTTTCAACTCGAACTTCAGATTACAATTCATACCATCCTCATAGACAGCCATTTTAAATAATTTCTCACGATTGCATATCAATTTAACTTTCTTCTCCGATTTCAATATTTTAATTATCACATATTTACAAGTTCTCACACCCAAAATCGAGTAATCAAAATCTCCGAACTTGATGGAATTCTAGAAACTCAGTCACCTACACATGTTAAAATTTATAAAATAAGTTCGAATGACTTAGTAAGGAATTATGACTAGGAATAGAACGGTAAGGTATCCAAAGATGACTCAAGCGAAAAATTTCAAAATGTTAAATAAAGCGAGAGATAAATCAATAATTAAGATCGAAGTGTCCAACAATCGATTACAAATCAAATAATGAGCTCAGGCAGTTCAATAACCAAACAAGTTAAAATATGCCATCGATTGTGATGATTCAAATAGAAACGAGTAGCTCAAATATGAGCGTAAAATAATTCACACAATCGTATAATAGAAGCTAAACTAGTATTTGGTGAATCTGTCACCCTCATAACTCTAAATAAGTAATATAACCCTTATCCCTCCATAGAGTCTCTCCCTCAAGCGGCTGCTCGGAGGGATAACCGAACAAATGGTGTGACAAATTGTCGACGTTCCGCGTATCAAAGGCTAGTCCTTGGGAAAACCTATCTTCAGGCTTTCGCGGAACTATTTAAACAAGAGGAAGCTCTACAGGGGATCCACTGTCGGCCCAAGCAACCCAACATTCCTTCTAAGACTTTCCAAGAGCACATCAAACAAATACACAAAATGCTACGAAAATAATAACAATCGTCCGAATTAAATAAATAAAGCATCAAACGAGGTTAGGACATTGGTAATCAAACCAACACATAAAAGGGTTTCGAGGATAATGATAATCGTCCGAATTAAATTTTTCAATCTTTAAATGAGGTTCGGACATAAACAAACACATCCACAAGATGGCACGTAATGAATATCAATCAATCACAATTGGTCCGATTCAATCAATAAGAAATTTCAAACAAACTTGGACACAATCATTTGATTCAATTGGAATCTAAAACATATCAGACGATATTGCTAGCTTAATCATTTCAAACGAATGGACTATAAACATATCAAATGATATTTTCAAAAATATTTCAAAAGAGTATTTTATGGTCATTTCAAATGGTATTGTAAAAATATTTTAAAAGTGTACATCATGCACATATCAATCGATATTTCAAAAATCTTTAAAAAAGATATAAATATATCACATCATACTTTTGAAGTTATTTGAAAAGAATGAGAACCATAACTAAATTTTTTAAAATAATTTAAAGTTGTGAAAACTATAAATAATACTTTTAAAAATATTTTAAAGGAGAAAAATTCTTCAATGATATTTTAAAATATTTTAAAGTAGTTAAATTTATAAAGTATTTTGAAAATATTTTAAAGGAAATGAAAACATGACCGATACTTTGAAAATTCTTCAGATGAGTGAAAATAATAAACAATACTTTGAAAATATTTTTGAAGAGTAAAAACTACTAACGATGCTCTGTAAACGTTTCAAAAGAGTGCTCCGCAAACTTAATGAGGCAAAATGGAGTTAAAATTATGAAAAGAGGTTAAAAAATACTTAAAAAAGTTTCTAATTTGAACACGAGTGCGCATGAAAAGGGCGCTAACGCGCACGAACGGCCCAAAGCTATTGCCTTGGGGGTGAGTGCGCCCTTATGTGGGTGCGGACGAGCTCATATCAAAATTCTTTTATTTTATTTTATTTTTTAAAAACTAAAATAACATAAGTTTTCTATGTTTGGAGTTCAAAATTAAGTATAGAAATTTTGCAAAACAAGTCAAGTAAGTTCATATTTCTATTTTTCAACAAAACAATACATATTCGATAATGTCTGAAACTTTCAAATTCAAAGTTATCAAATGATTGACTAAACAAAGGAAATAACCACAATAATATCCGAATATCCACAATAATCATCAAACAAGGCAAGGAATCTATGATAATCTAATAAGGAATACAATAACAAGTTCAACTCATACTCATTACAATTAAAGCAGAAAAATGGAATCATGATACAAAGGATTCCATATCAATGAGTACAAGGATAGCCATAATCCTTACCTAAATCATTTGATCACAATTCATAACAGGTTTCTAAATCTCCTAAGATGCTCCAAAAAATCACCTAATCATTCAATATCAAAAAAATTTTGTTAATCACTTTTTCAAGAACCGCAATCTTTATTTTAAAAATTTTATCTCAAAATTTTTAATAGTTTAATGTTGAAATTTGCTTTTATAATTATCTTAACTCTATAATCTTTCTAACGGTAGCTTCTAATCGACGAACCAATGATCAAATCTTCATCTATACCTACTCAAAGTTCCAACCCTGTTATTGTCCATATTTTTGGCAGAATGGACATATTGTCTTTCATCAACATTTTCGACTACTTTTCTCCATTTTTTTGAGTGATTCTTGATTTTAACATTATCTAAACTCGATAAGACTCCTAACGGTATATCATATGGGCCAATTTGATAAGATTAAGGTAAGTTTTCAAGCTTTGGAATTTGAAGGTTATGCAGGAACATGGGGTATACCTGAGACCATGATGTTTGTGTGTGTGTGTGCTAGAATTCAATCTTAAATTTTCAATTTTTAATACTTCTATTCCAAATCTAAATATTATTATAGGTCAATCATCAAGATCTTAAATCAATTAATATAATGGTTTCGAGATAGAAATGAAAACTTATGAAAATCATGAATCAATCATATTTCTTACCTCTTTTAGCTAATACCAAAGATGATAGCAATTTCCCAACTCTACTATGGCATTTTAAAACCGCGCATTCCTATTACAAATATAAAGCAATCGTTAATTATATGTAGTACATCAAAACTGAGTAAACATAAAACGTTTGACTACATAGTAATACATGTCCATTCCACACATCAAACGCTATGTGATAATTACAATAGGGCCATCGGGGTCGAGCCCTTGTAGCAGCCAAGATTCGTTCCTTGTCCTCCTAGGTTGGATCGGAACGAGAACGAATTCCTCTTTTATTTCTGCATCCATCAATTCTACTTGCTCTCCTTGCTCCTCCTCGTCATCCTGCTCTCCTTGCTCCTCCTCGTCATCCTGCTCTCCTTGCTCCTTGTTTTGTTCCCCCTTCATAGAGTATTAAATGCTGGCCTCAAAGAAGACACCACAAAATTTTTCCCATTTGTGGATCGAGCATAGAAGTTTGCTGTAGGAGTTGTAAAATCATCCGCAATTCGATCTACATAACTAGATCGAGGGGATCGTTCTACTTAGTTGTATTTGGGCTGATCTATTGCATTGCTATACCTGGCTGGCTGAGCCGTTCGACTCGACGGACTAGCCACTTCTACATTTGGCCACCGCAAGGCATGTGCTATTAACTCTAGGGATGAAGGGGATTTTTTGCTAATAAAAAATTTCACAATGTTCAATTTTCTAGTTATCTTTTCATAGGATCTGTTTTGCCAACTAGACATAACACATGAAAACTAGCAAAAAAACCCAATTCAACTCTCACCTTATTTGATCAATGGAGCGGGCTTGGCCCGAAAATGGGACTATCCCGCAACCACAATTGTCCCAATGAAATGAGCCTAATCCTTGGTATCAAATCAGGCCTATATATAGCATAGATTCTGAGTCTCCTTCATTAAAATTACAGAAAGAAAAAGGAAGAGGAAAAGCAAGGATCTTTCTCTGACTATCTGCATCCAAATCCCTGACCAAACCAACCTGGTTAATTCTCTGTCTCTGCTTATATTTTATGTTCTCGTTTTCATTTTGGTATGCCCATTCTTCTCAGCACCTTGGTGGATTATTTTATTGTCATTTATACTTGTTGTGTGTGGAACACAGTGTATCTCGGTAGGCGTATATTTTTGTGGTAGGTTTCTCTTGTTAATGAGCTTTATGGCGTAAGATTTGATCTGGAAATGGACATTTGATTTACTTGTTCGGGTACCGTTAGCTCATTTGTGTGATCTGTTGTTTTATTTGATGTTTATCAGGGAGTTGTAGAGAGGGCAAGCTATGTTAGGAATTTTAGGGCGCAAAGTGGCTTCCAAAGGCAATCCCTCCTGGGTAATTCTTATTATTTGTTCATTGATTTGATTGTACTCCGTTCTGATTTTGAATACGGAGCCATTTTCATTTTAACTTTGGGATTGAAAAGGGATTGGAGCAAGGAATTCGAGTAATTGCGTCATGGGCTTTTTCTTCCTCGGCTAATGAGGTAATAACCATCTACGTATAGTCAGAAATAGTGTGTTTAATGAAACCATTGTATTTGGATGCTGGAAACACTTTTGATAGAGCTAGAAATGAGAAATCATTCGACGTAGTACTGCATTTGGGGCTTTCTTAAATTATATTGTTGGAAACGTTGTCACCAATGTTAATGCACTTCCCTTTACTAAAAAGGTTTTAATAGATCAATGTAAAAAAAAGTCTGCTTCCTAATTTAGACCTACAATAGCAGTGTGGTGTCCCGCCTATTCACTTATGATTGTATTTAGTTTTTGAGAGATTTCATAAATATGATATGCATTATTCATGTTATATGTCGTCATCACAATTTTTTGCAGATGACAGTGCGTGATGCTTTAAATTCGGCACTTGACGAAGAGATGTCTGCTGACCCCAGAGTCTTTTTAATGGGGGAAGAGGTATCATGGAACTTTTAATTGGGTTTATGAGAAGAAAGGACTATTTCTTTTTAGCAATTGGTTCTTTTTGAGTTTGTGATACTCTGTTGACTAAATTAGTGTTAAACAGGTTGGTGAATATCAGGGTGCATACAAGGTTAGTGGAATTTTGAACTCTTTTACTGGAAATAACTGTGTATCACCAACAAGTTTTTGATTTAGTTTATTCTGCAATAGATCTCGAAAGGACTTCTGGAGAAGTATGGTCCTGAGAGGGTGCGCGACACACCCATCACTGAGGTGTTTTCTTTTTTCATTTTATTTTTATCTTTTTAAACCTGAACTACTTGAATTGAAATAAGCAGATAATTTAATTATCAACTGTGTAATTCAACAGGCTGGATTTGCTGGAATTGGAGTTGGTGCAGCATATCATGGTCTAAGGCCTGTGATTGAGTTTATGACTTTTAACTTCTCAATGCAGGTCAGAATTCTTCCCCTTTACACAATGTTTTGGCATAATTTAATCTAGGCCTGTCAAAAATATCGAACATCTGTTTGATCGTCCGCATTTCTATTCGAAATTGGCGGATATTATCTAGATCCGAAAATATTCGGATACAATATAGATGTACTAATATCTGCATCCGAATATCTGAATTGACAGGCCTAATTTAATCTATACCTTTGGAATTCCTTTCAAATTGCATCAATTTTTTAAGTTCCATCTCCGAAGTTGCAAGTCCTTGCTGCTAATGGAGACTTCCATAGTTTCTTCGGCTGTTGACCCTGGATGTCTTTAAGATCCCCTTTGTTTTCTTTTTACATCATTTTTCATCATTCTGGGTTTGAGCTGTAGCACGTATCCTGTATTAAAATGGTCAAAAATGAGGTAAGCTTAAGCGAAAGAAAACTGAGCCCTGAAAATGTAAACTTGATTGCGTTAGTTTGTAGGTCACATTGTTTCTTAGTGATGAATGACATCAACTTTGCATTGGACTTGCTGTCGAAGTAATTAATTCAAATGTTTAACTTGCCTGGACCAATGTGATACTGAGAAATGATTTTGGTCAGTTCTGTACCATTGGCCTTTTTAGTCTTGTTGAATTCTTTGCATTATAATTACTAGCTTCCATTTTAGACAGATGTGAGAGAGTCCAGCTGCTCTGGCCATATTAGTTGTGCTGTAAGAGCAGGATATGAGTTACAATGTGATCAGCTTTAATTATCCAATTCATCAACAAATAATCTTGACTAGTCCATTTCTTGCTTGTGATTCAATGAAATGGCTGCATATTGTTGTGTCAGTTAAATTGCTATAAATTTAGAATCTTTAATAACATACTATGTAGTTCAATTTATCTTAGGGGAAATTGGAGGAACTGAGGAAAGATTGTGTATGCACCTTAAATACTAGCTGCACCATGAATCTCCTGCAAAAAGCACAAACAATTTCTTAAACATATTTAATAGAATAAAATGAGTTAAGGGAATGCAATGGAGGCGTAACTGACGTGTTGTTGCTGCAGGCCATTGATCACATCATTAATTCTGCTGCAAAATCAAATTATATGTCTGCTGGTCAGATATCTGTGCCCATTGTTTTCAGAGGCCCAAATGGTGCTGCTGCTGGTGTTGGTGCTCAACATTCTCAGGTATGGATATGCAATTATGTTCACCAGGAATCTGGAAGTTTACTTTTAAGTTCCATTCGTTGATACCTGATATACTCACCAATGAAGCTGACAAGGGGTCTGTAATTGAGGTCAATAATATTGTTGGGAAACATCACTGGCGCAAATAAATGATCATGGCTTCAATCCGCACGGTATATGTGTTCTGAAACAGAGAACAAGAGTGAATTTGAAGTTTTGTTTTATCTTTCATATGGGAAGTTTTGAACCATAAGCAGGGAATATAAGCACAACATATTCTCACGGGAAGTTGGAATAGTTTACCTGCATCAGGCAAAGGCTGTCCTGTTGCACTCTTTCCGCAAAAGCATCCTTTCACAATTTTTAACAAGAGAAGTAATGGATATAAAGTTTACTTTTCTAGCAAGCTTTATGACCTATGATGTTGGTGACCCCCTTATAACCTATGATTGTGATATCTAATGAATTTATTAATTATGAGGAGCACAATTAAATTAAGAACACTCTTCTATCTGTAACTTTGATGAAACAGAGATGAAACTTGCTGTAGCTCAGTGGTTATGAATTTCCAAATCTCAGGCATGAATTGATGAACACAACCCATGTTTTAAACCTTTCAAGTGATTATCATAATTTGCTATCCTGCTTATGGTCATTTGGCTGTGCTGCTAGGACGAACCAGCCAAGAAATTGTTGTCATGTAACATAATGGGGTCAGGTCGACAGTATGAGTTTTAGATTAGCTAAACAGTCCTTTGTCTCCCACTACAAGGAGTCTATCTTTGTACAGCAGATTATTGGCAGTATAATTTGGTTTCTTTTTTAAATTTTATGATAGATTCTCAACTAATAAATGAAAATTATGGGTGTCAACTAATAAATGAAAATTATGGATGGAGTGAAGTATTAGTTGTTGAGTATCCTTCTTTTGACAGTGTCTGTTTGTGGAGTAAGGAAAATGGTAGATGATGGCCCTAGTTGCTGTCACATAATATTGTTTCCAGCAACGCAAACTGAGTTTTTAAATCTATATCTATCACAGTGCTTTGCAGCATGGTATGGTTCATGTCCAGGTTTAAAGGTACTGGCACCATACTCTTCGGAAGATGCTCGTGGCCTTCTTAAAGCTGCAATAAGGGATCCAGATCCTGTTGTCTTCCTTGAAAATGAGTTGCTGTAAGTAGATTTACTTTGTTACTCATGATATTGGTATCAACCTGAATTCCTGTTACTATTTTCCTTGGTGCTCTTTTCTACAGATATGGCGAATCATTTCCAGTTTCAGCTGAAGCTCTTGATTCCAGTTTCTGTCTTCCAATTGGTAAAGCTAAGGTATGCTCTCTAGGGTGTGTTTCACTTGATGTTTTCATCTAAATGTTTATTGATTTCTTTTTCCATTGGCAGATAGAACGTGAAGGGAAGGATGTAACTATTACTGCTTTCTCAAAGATGGTTGGTCATGCTCTAAAGGTCTGTCATATAAATTTAAATTGCTTTTCTGGTTTTCATGACATGGGCTTTCTCCTTACTGAACCTGAGTTTTATGGAAGACCACTGAAGATAAATTGTCTATTCACTGGACTGGAGTTGCTTCCATATTATGTTACAGTATAAAGTATAATTCACAAACCTAGCAGCTTTGCCGTTTATTTTGTTAACAGTCTTGCCTTTTTATTACATTTGTTGTTTATCTGGTTAAGTGTTTCCCTTTTTCTTGTGTCCGTCACGGCATTTATTTGTTAACTGCTAAGTTCTACTCATTCTTTGCTTCTGAAGCATAAAATGCAAGGCTATCTAATCTTGCCCAGTTCATGGCTGCACTCATGCTACAACAATCCTGTTTTGAAAATTTACAATACTACTGGTATCATGTTATCTTGAACTTGTAAAATGTTAAGCAAGTTAGAGTTGCAGCCTTTTATCCGGGTTCACAACTGCAACCAAAATTGCTGTTTCTTGCGGTAACTTCCCAACTTAGGGGTCAAGAAAATCACGAAAGGATCAGCGATATGTGCACATTTGCAGTCTTGATAAATTCTAATGTAATCAAATATTCACAGGCTGCTGAGATTCTTGCAAAAGATGGAATCAGTGCTGAGG
>JACFYI010003026.1:299334-315590 GCA_014898755.1 Handroanthus guayacan | reverse complement strand
AAAGATTTACACGAAATTAGAGACGGTATTTTTCGTCTCTAAACCGTATCTAAACAATTATAATTTGAGACGGATTTGATACGGTTAGACCGTGTCAAAAATTTTATACGGACTAGAGACGGATTTTACCGTCGCTAAATATATACGCGACTTTGATACGGATTTTGAGACGGATTTTACCGTATCAAATGGACTGAATGTATTTTTATACAGTTTAGAGATGGATTTTCGATGGTTTTTTTTAAACGGACTTGCCCTCTCTATTCCCTCTCTAATCCGTCTGTAATTTGAGACGGAAATTTCCATCTCTAATTTCCGTAGCTAAAACCGCTTTTTCTTGTAGTGATATTTATATATTCAATCAACACCAATTCTACCATATCAATTGAGATAAACTTATACAAAAAAAAAATTGATTCTTAATTTGCAATAAAGATTCATATAAAATAAATAGAATCAATGAATTAATTTGGAAAATTATGAGTTTCTAAATCATGCTCTAATGATACCACATGTAAGAATTAAAATATAATTAATTACAACTAAACATAATTGCACGCACAATTCCCAAGTATTGAAACTTTATGATAATCACAAATAATCATAAAATTAGAGAACATACATTTATTCATAATGTTAAGATCAATAATCTTTGTGTTGATTATTTCAAAAATGATTGTGCGGAAATACTCCTTGAGAAATGATTTCTCTCCTTTAACATTCCTTGAAAATAATTTCTCTCCCTTAGCTCCACCTCTAATGATGGATTCTTCTTGACAATTATTCGTTAAAATTTCTAGCATTACAAAATGTGTGTGTGTGTGTGTGGGTGGAAAGAGGATCAAACTCTATTTATAAACTACTAATAGTTACCTCCTATTAAGGCACTACCTTTCATAGAGTCACAATACTTAATAAGGGTACACAACAAAGTTATAACCTCTCAATAGCGAATACGTAAGTAGTTAATATATTATCTTATCAAATAAAATAATAGTATGTAACATGTAATATACGGGTCATAAAAATTCTAACAGCAAGTTCAAATATAATCACATTCCATGCAACCTAAGAGTAAGCTTAACAACCCATCATTTTGTGCAAAAATATGAATCTAAGTGTCACCTCCTTCTTCTCAATTATATCTCTCACACGATTAAGTTCATATTTTTGTATTTAGCCTTACTATGATATTTGTGATCATTGAACATATTGGAAGAAAAGAAAAAGACTCACGTATTCTAGTTATTGGAGAAAAATGAAAAAATTTTGGATAGCACTTAAATCCCTTTAGAAAATAAAACAAACAAAAATCATTTAATTGGCATTTGAGAATGGGAAAAAGGAAGAGAGAAAAAGAGAAAGAAAAATTGGCATATTAGATAGATGGTTTGGGGATTTGGGAATGGAAAAATAGCTGTGAAAATTTGAAAAGGGACTCAACTCTTCAATATTCAACTCATTTAATTTTTTTTTCTAATGATAAAGTGTGGGGGCAAATTTTTAATTTAACAATACAATACAAAAAAATATCACATACTCTTGATGTTGTAATTGCTTAAAAGAGAAAAGCAAAGAAAGGAAAAGAAATCAAGAACATTTGAAAGAGAAGCAGATCTAAGTTTTATTGAGGTTCGTTGATGGACGAAATACCAAATTGATATGAAGATATATCTCCGCCACCACCATCACTAATGGCGCTTTGCCACCTGCGTGACCTCCTCTAATGCCATCAATGATTCTTTACATCAAAGTCTGCTGCAATATATCGCCCTTCGTTGCAATAATATCCATCAAATTGCTCCCCAAGGCACTTTTACTATTTTGCGCAAGTGTTTGAGGATAACTAGGACCTGACATCATCACGAATAAATGGTGGCGCTGCAGCATAAGGTAACTAACTGTAGTACAATCCAAGTGAACATCAAATTCATAGCACTTGCAGTGGTTTAGCCACTACTTGGACCCAATTTTTTAACAAATATCACATGAGAATCCTTTGGAATTCACGTACAGATTCTTGAAAATGGCTCAAGCTCGCATGATCTATGGGCTTGGCGTATTATTTTGAGTGGTTTGGATGCGCGCAGGCCACATAGAGGTCGTACCACAGTGCTCACAATGGTAGTTCTAGCCATCGCCACAGCAGCTGTAGGCATCATAGTTGAATATACCTCCTGGATAGGTAATGGTAGAGAGGAGGGTGAGGTACATTTGCTAAGGAAGGGAGGGGTGATATGCTGTTGGAGGTTGGTGTATGATTAGTGGAGGGTAAAGTTGCAAGATTTGCATGTGTACATGATTCCATTGCCATGCAACTTGCATTCAAAACAAAGAGTTCGAAGGTTGTAGAGTGAAAGAGGATGGAGCTCGTGGGTATGGGTGAAGTGCGTGACCGGTGAAGAAGGTAGTGCAGCCATGGCTGCCGTGGGCGTTTGGTTGTTCACCCTGCCCACGACTCTATGTAGTGTGTGAAATATATATGAAGTGTGATAATAATTGTAAAAAATTTATCGAAATTGACAAATTATAAAGATCCTGGTGAGCGAAGACATTGACTTAATATGGGGGGCTGCTAGCTTGTTGCCCAAGTTGATTACTCCAATGTATTTCTACAAGAAAAAACATTTTCTTTGTTTTACAATATTCCAAAGTCTTCTTGGGTCTTAATAGAGAGACGTTACCAAGTAAATAAGAAAGAGAGAGAGAGAGAGAGAGAGAGAGAGAGAGAGAGAGAGAGAGAGAGAGAGAGAGAGAGAGAGAGAGAGGGAGACTTTATTATTGTGATGATAATGTACATGTAATAAGGAGATATATATGTGTGTGTGTGTGTATGTACACGTACAAGGGGACATAACTAACAAATGGAAGTGTAACTAACTTAACAAAAAAGCAACAATATAACAGCCATGTTATTTAGCAGGTTTAGAGGCTGGAATTCTGGAATGTTCTACTATCCCATGCATGCAAACCATGTAACGTACTTCATGTATACTCTAAGAATAACTTCATTGATAAATACTTCAAGATCACCTTCGTCTACCCTCTTAGACTTCTTCACAGCCACAATTCTTCTATTTGTCAGCATTCCTTTGTAGACGGTGCCTTGGCCACCATGGCCAAGTACACAATTTTCATTATAGTGATAGGTGGCTTGTGCCAACTCTTCGGAACTAAACAATTTGGTTTTTAGTAGGCCATTATCAGTTGAAAATAGTTGTTGTCCCAATAATAAGCCACCGTTGTGCTTAAAGAACTTGCGTTACCGATTAGCCTCAATTATTTTTCTAATGGCTTTTGTGCACATCCATGATCCGAGAGGAAAAATTACAATTAAAATCGAGATACTGATCAATGGTTTTGTGAATAGAAATTCATTATCCTTTCGTGGATACCATCAAGTATAACTCTCCACAGTATTGATACAAGTCCAATTTTCGCAGTTATTCAAAGTTGCATTGCTACATTCGTCTATATCAATGCATCGTCCGGGTATATAAGGATTCCCTTCAAACCTTACATAGCAACGGCAGTATTTGGTTCGAGATTCATAATCTTTCAACTAGAAAGGAATAAAAGGAGAAAACTAGGATACAGGTATGAATATCTAATAGGATATTTGCAACAACAATGATCAACAAGTTGATACAATGATATATCCAATTTCCACTCAAGCAGCAGAGGGGCAGATAAAAATTCTTGGTCCAATAGATTTAAAAGATCACTCTAAAAGCCTTTGAACATTTTGTAATCCTTTTGCAACCATTTCTTATCAGTAGGGAAATCATATCTGCAAAAGCTATTGTTGGTAGATTGAATGCTATGGTAAGTATATTGAATGTCCTGAAGTCGAGGTGGAAGTGTTGTTTGGCAACAGTTAACACCATTGCAGGTGGTGTCTGTGGAATTAGCACCACAAATGGCCATGTATCCACCAATTGTAGTTATTTTATTAGAAAGCAACCACACTACGTTTTGGCAGCCCAAAATAACCAATGAATTATAGTAGCCTGAGATGGTAAAATGACTTTGGACAAGGGAAATTGCCATAAATTGTGTTTCTACACATTAGAGCAATTCATGGGTGAAACGGGCTGGCTGACTTTGACTATACCGTGAAGAGAGCTTTTCAAAATTGGTTTGGGAAGAATGGTGGTGTTTAAGCAAACAACTATGAATGAGCAATTTGCACTACATTAAGGATAAATCCCAAAAGGATAGGGAACAATCACATTACCAGACTTTTCTGGGCAATTTGGCTTGGACAAGGATATTGCTATAGCCATAGATAGACATAGAGATGAAATGACTTCGAGGATTAAGGGTAGCCTCATTCTTTCTTAGCCAAATTCTTGAAAAGTCAGTCTGCAGAACACATAATACTGAATAATTAATGAATTCTTGGACATTAAATTATCATGAAGAACCATTTGACTTTGATGAATTTTTTAGTGTTTGGAAATCATCAAATAATTTACTGTAAGCCAACAAAAAGTTATAATGTTTGGAATTATAATCACTTATTTTTTTATAAGAATAACTTATAGCACCTCATAAGTAGCCCAAAGACTGTTTATGAAATTATAGATTATTGCTAAATATTTTTAGAGAACTTAAAGTAGAAGTAGAGTTTTCAAACACTTAAAACGACTTTCATAGGTCATAATCACATAAGTACTTTTCATAATTAGTTGCAAACATCACCTAAGTAGGGAGTGAAGTGGTTAAGTAATTTTGAAAGGTAATGAGTTAATATTGAGGGGGGATTGGGGTTCAAGTGCAATTTATCCATCTAGAGAACAAGACCTTCTTTAGATGTGTAAGTCTTTTTTTTTTTTTTTGTTAAGTGAAAAGGAAAGAGGCAGCCATGGTGACTTTGGCCTCCTTCCGTTACGTCATACCCGAACTTTTGTATGTCGATACGAATATATTAGACACCTGAACCAACCAGTGCATAGGGATGGCAATTTGTACGCGTGTGCACGGGGCGAGTGGGGGTTGATAATAAACCCGCCCCTCTCTATATATATTATAAAATATATATTGTGTATATTATAATATATAATATTTAATATATAAAATAGTTAATATAATATATATATATAATAGTTAACATATTGACTAACTTCATTTGTCGTGTGTGAGTGTGTTTGTGTGTTTAATTAATTGATTATATCTATTTTTTTGTTTAATTTTTTTTTTTTGATAAATAAAGGAAATATATTAAAAGATAAAAAGAGAGTCAACAAGGGGGAAACCCCCATCAAAAAGCATCTAGGGGCAAATCATCAAGATTACAAATTCCATCCTTAGCCAAAATAGAGGCCCATTAAGCAAGGTGATGGGCCGACCGATTAGCAGACCTAAAAACAAAATTAACTTTCCACCTAGGCCATTTCGCCTAGAAAGCTCTAAATTCAAGAATAAGGGGCTTAGCAGCCCACTCCAAATTAGTTCGATTTTTCAGCATGAGAACAGTGTTAAGACAATCAATTTCAAGAATAGCGTCATAAATCTTGTGTTCATCCAAGAACCTTGCTACTTCACAAAGGGCAGCAGCTTCAGCAATCGTGGCATCATGATAGAAAGCTTTTCTTGTGTGTGCAGAAATGATTGACCCGTTGTGATTACAGAGGACGACAGCAGTAAATGTCAGTCCATCCCGAAACGATGCATCAGTGTTGGCCTTAATCCAACCACGTGGCGAAGGTTTCCAGTTTCTGCCAGCCGAGACTTTGCGGGCTTCCACTATTTTGGTCATTTGAGCAGTCGAGTAGGCAGAGGCTTCTTTGGTGATAATCTGCACAAACTTCATAGTGCTTTTGCGAGGCGCCCCATGAACAACAACATTCATTTCAATCCAAACAAAAAATATTGTGATGACGGCAAAAATAAGGAACTCATCGAAGTCCTCCGGGAATGGAAAGATGTTTGAGCTCTTGTTCAGAAGAGAAAAAATCCAGTTAGTAATAGACCAATTAGCAAATGGATCTAATCTAAACCCCCATTTAGACATGAAAAAAATACTCCGGATAAAAAGGCAAAGTAGAAGCAAATGTTCAAGGAATTCCTGGTCACTCCCACAAAGGGGACAGGAAGTACCCTCCACGTGGAATAGAGCATTGAGCCTGGCTTTGGCAGGTAGGATATTATGGGCAATCCTCCATAGGAAAAGTTTATGTCTTTCATAAATCTTGGCGGACCAAAGAACTTTCCAATGGGAAAGAGATGGGCTTGCATTAGAGCGTTGCTCAATGATGGAGCGATAAGCTAATTTGGTCGAGAAGATGCCTGACTTGGAGGATGTCCAAATCAGCTTCTTATCCTTAAGAGAGGGGTCAATGATGATTTTCAAGATGGCATGAACCTTCTCTTGATCAAACAGATCTTCAAGGCAAGCGACATTCTATTGAAGCGAGTTTTCATCCAAAAGACTCCAAACAAGATTGAAATGGTGGATGTTTGCGGCATTCGGGAGTTTTGGGCGAGAAGTGTGGCCAAGGATTGAGGGGATCCATGGTTTGATCCAAGTGCAAATGTTGCCTGTTGCTAGGCAAGCTTAGAGAACATAGCTTTGTTAAAGTCTGCTGTTTTACGAAATCCTAATCCTCCAGTAGCTTTTGGAATGCAGTTGGAATCCCAACACTTAAGCTTAAGCCCTTTTTAAGTCACTGAAGTTCCCCACCAAAAGTTAAGAAAGAGTGAGTCGATTTGTGCGCAAATATTTTTGGGGATCAGAGTCGTCGCCATGTGGCATACTGAGAGTGACTGTGCAACGCTTTTGATAAGAACGCCCCTAGTACCTTGAGACAAGATTTTGCTTTTCCAACCACTGAGTTTTCGATTAAGATTTTCCATAACATCCTCAAAGTCTCTCTTACGGGGATGTGTGAGACAAAACGGCTTGCCTAAATGTTTAAGCCTGTGATTGCATGCATTCATTCCCAACACACCCTAGATTGCAGTCTTGTTTGGGGCATCAACATTCTTGCTGAAGTGAATGCTAGACTTCGATTTATTCATCAACTGACCTCCCCAATTTTTAAATTTACGAAGGCATTCAAGGATGGTGGTCATTAATTGTGTATTA
Organism: Handroanthus guayacan; assembly: GCA_014898755.1. Classification (NCBI taxonomy): domain Eukaryota; kingdom Viridiplantae; phylum Streptophyta; class Magnoliopsida; order Lamiales; family Bignoniaceae; genus Handroanthus; species Handroanthus guayacan. The sequence goes on along the minus strand of JACFYI010003026.1, from coordinate 308,500 downwards.
TTTTATTACTTTTTATTTTAAGAAAAAGTGCAGGGTGAGTGTGGGTTTTGTATTTTTAGGGCAGGGTGGTTTTGATGATTAAAAAATTCTGTGGGACGAGTGTGAGTTGGGGAAAAACCTGCCCCACCCTGTCCCATTACCATCCCTACCAGTGCAAGTATTGGCTCTATCAATATAGTACCACCATTGGCCTAGTTTGAACTAAGAGCTGGCATTGGTCCCTCATCGAGCCAAACAGTGTTGGATGTAAAAACTAAAATTGAAAGAGAGATTGATGTAATTGAGGCTAATATATATCAAAATGCAATATTACAAAATTAATCCAAAGTTTATGTAATACAACTTTAGAATATCTCTCTTTTTATTCTAAAATATACTCTCAAGTTCGCTATCTAATTGCCTCACATTTTTTTCATTCATTTTATAGCATATCAATCTCTATATTTATAGGCATCAAGGTTACCTAATACAAGAGATGTAGCCAACTTGCGTTTTGCTTACTCCTTAATTACTTGGCCAATTTGTATACTCAAGTGACATTGCCAACTTGCAACCTCCTTAATGGCTAAGGGATTACTTCTAGATTTTACAAGTGTAATTCTTTGATTGGTCATTCCATAGAGAAAAATTCAAATTGAATTCTTAATTCATATAGAAGAATTTCAAATTAAATTGTCTTCTTAAAACCGCCTCTTAATTTGAAAATCGAATTGCCTCCATTTGAGGAACTGGTACAAATGTCTCATTAAAATCAACTCCTAATTGTTGAAAATTTCCTTTTTCTACTAAGTGGACTTTATGCTTATGAATTAAGTCATCTTCCTTATGTTTTGTCTTGTAAACCTATTTTATCCTAATGACGCTTTTTTCTTCGGGAAGATCTACAAGCTTCCATGTCTTATTTTTTTCAATGTTAGTAATTTCTTTATCCATGACAACTTGCCACACTTCTTCTTCAGCAGCTTCTTTGAAAGTTTGCGGCTCATAAGAGAAAAATGCAACATCACATGATTCATAGATTTCTTTTAAACTTCGTACCCTTCTTATTAGGCTTTCAAATTCCAAATATGGTTTACTAGATGACTCTGATGAGCTAGAGCTCGGACTGGAACTCGAGCTAGTGCTTCCACTAGTACTTGTTCATCTTCTTTCTTTGGAGAAGTAGAAGTTGGTCCAAGCAAATATACAACTTTAGTTTTCATTTTTTCATTTTCTTCCCAATTCCATGTCTAGTTTTCATAAAAATAACATCTCGAGAAATAATAGGTTGCTTTGTCTTTGGTTCTATTAAATGATGAATCTTTCACTATAACCAATGAAGATTAGTTTCTCACCTTCGTCTTCGAATTTTTCTCTTTTCTAGAAAGGAATGTGTGAATAAGCCATGCAGCCAAAAACTTTAAGATAGTTTATCTGAGGCTTTCTTCAATACCCATCTTCGTATGGAGTCTTGTTCGAAACCCCTTTTATGGGTAAGCAATTCAAAATATAGACTGTTGTATTTACAGCTTCTGCCCAATAACTTTTCAGTAGTCCTTTGCCTGCCATCATACTTCTAGCCATTTTGACATTGTGCGATTCTTTCGCTCTGCCACTCCATTTTGTTGTGGACTGTATCAAATTTCAGTTGTCGATAATTTTTTTTTTCTTTACAGTAGTTTAAGAAGGATTTTCCAATAAATTTGCCCTCTCGATCAGTTCTGAGAGTCTTTATTTTTCTACCACTTTGATTTTTCACATATACTTTGAATTTCAAAAATTTAGAAAATGCTTCTGACTTCTGCCTCAAGATATAGATCTATATCATTCTAGTGTAATCATCACCTGTTATCGTTCAGAGATAGTGTTTGTATTGGTCCACAAATATCAGCATGTACTATCTTGAGTGGAGCTTTGGCTCTATATGATATTTTTGGAAAAGGTAGGCGATGTACGATGTATTTTTTCAAAAATACATCCTTCACATGTCTCACCTCGATCTGGAATATTTGGGAGACTAAATATCATATTTTTCTTTTTCAACAAATTTAAGCTTTGATAGCTTAAACCTCAAGTGCCAAAAATTGTGATTTTCATCAATCTTACTTTGAAATATTATTTTCTTAATCAATGGCAAATTAAGAAGGAATACTTTATTTGAACTCATCTTAATTTTAATCATTGTAATATTCTTTTGCTTGTCAATAATAATACACTGGTCATTATGAAACTCTACTTTATAATTCTTCTCCAGTAGTTGACCAATACTTAAGAAATTCTGAGCCTAGTCAGGCTAGAACATGTGTCTAATTATACATGTATTACCTTCTTTAGTTTGCACTGCAACTGCTCCTATTCCGATAATTTTATGTGCTTTGCCATCTTCAAGCTTCACCTCAGATGAATATAACTCATCCGAATTCACAAATATTTTCTTATTTCCACATAGGTGATTACTGCAACCACTATCCACATACCAAATATTTTCAAAATTTTGTTGAGAATTCAAGCATGAATAGAATACCTGATTGGCATCTGTGGAGCTGGATTCATTTTTATCGCCATCATTACACCAACAATTTTCTTCAAAATGATTTGCATTTCTGCATCTCTTACACTTAAATCAACAATCTTTTGCGTCGTGGCCATTTTTTATGCATATACGACAATATAGATGTGAATTTTGATTAAAGTTTCTTTGAATAAAATCACATCCTCTTCCTTGTCCTTGAGCTTGGAGACCTGTTTCACGTGGACCTCTTTGGATTGGGTCACTTTTTCTTTCACCGTCCTTTTTCTTTTCTTGCCCTGAAATATTGGCCTTAACTTGAAAAGCCTACTCCAAACTTTGGCTACAATCTGCTCATTCTTTTTTCATGGGCTTCTAATGAATCGATAAGTTCATCCAAAGATAATTTTGATATATCTTTGGACTCTTCTAGCGCAGTAACTATGTGCTTGAATTTCACCGGCAAGCACCATAGGACCTTTTAACAATTTTTGGATCTTCAACAGTATTACCATGTATATATATATATCCTCTAATATGATTTACTACTGTGAAACTCTAGGAAAAAATTCTTGCACATTTTCTGTATCTTTCATGGCTAGTTTATTAAAAATCTCGTCATAAATTTTGCAATTTTATTGAGATAACTTTTTCACAACCTCCAAATTATTTTTTTAGAGTTTTCCATGCATCTTTTGATGTTTTCATACCTGTAATGCATGGAAGAATAGATCGACTTACCCCTTGGTGCATAAATGACAAGGCTTTTGCATCTTTGGTGTTGTTCTCCTTATGCTCTCTTTTCTTTGCTGCTGTTAAGTTGGCTTCTTCTTTCTAAGTATATGTTTCATACCCCTCTTCAATGATATTTCAAAGTACATGGGACATAAACAATATTCGCATTAGGACACTCCATAATTCATAATCTTGTTCAACAAAGATTGGAACACCTTGTTGGGAATATGTGAAAACAAGTTCACTATTGCTCTTGTTGAAGCCATTTTTCTTTTATATGTGAATAAATATCAAACTAAAGGTGGCTTTGATACAAAAAATATGTTGGTTGTAAAAACTAAAATTGAAAGAGAGGTTGATGTAATGGAGGCTAATTTATATCAAAATGCAATATTACAAAATTATTCTAAAGCTCATGCAATACAACTTTTGGAATATCTCTCTTTCTATTTTAAAATATAATTTCAAGTTCCCTATCTAATTGCCTCACATTTCTTTCATTCATCTTATGGCTATCAATCTCTATATTTATAGGCATCAAGGTTACCTAATACAAGAGAAGTTGCCAACTTGCATTTTGCTCGCTTCTTAATTGTTTGGCCAATTTGGATACTCAAGTAACATCATGCCAACTTGCAACCTCCTTAATGGCTAAAAGATTACTTCTACATTTTACAAGTGTAGTCCTTTGATTAGTCATTCCATGAAAAAAAAAATTCAAATTGAATTCTTAATCCATAAAGAAGAATTTCAAATTAAATTGTCTTCTTAACAAAGAGCACTCAACCAGCAAATTTGTGAACAAATGTATAGAGGGAATTTGCAGAGACTTACCAAACCACTTGAGAGTAAGATTAAAATCACTAGAACACACTCTTTGTGGTGTTTAGATGTGCAAGTCATTATACAATCTTATTTTGGTTGACATCATAACTATGGTTGCCACAAAGTCGATATTTAACACAATGGAATTAACTAGCTAGGCTGTATTAGGATCAGGTTACAAGGAAGAAAGTTTACCTACCTTTTTCCAAGAGTGCGCTTCGAGACATCCTCTGTCTTGATATGATATATTCAGCTTCGACTTCTACTATTCCTGGGAATGAATGATTTGAGAGAACATAGATTCATATTCACAATTAATCTGAAGGGTTAAGAACTAATCAATGATTGAGTAGAAAATATATATACCTTTCCGATAAGAGTAAAATTTTCCCCTCCATTTTGTTGGGATAAATGAAAATAACTTTTGTAATTTGAAAAGTTTATATTTAAATGCGTGAGTCTCGTTGTTTCTTGAAGAAAATAGTACAAGGTCATGACTAGATTCATGAGACTTTTGGTTGCTAGGGTGATTTTTGTATGCTTAGATTAAATTGCCATGAATATGCTATTAACTTGGTTAGCTTAGAGGTCATTTTAACACCTATATATACTCCCTTGTACTTGGATTTTTTATTGAAGTTGAGAGTGAAATCCTCTTTTCCTAAATTCTTCTTTTCCGTTCTCTTCCTAACAAAGCGGCATCAGAGCCATATTTAGCTTAGAAAAAATAAATAAAAAAAAGAGAGTTGAGGGTGAAAAAAATAGAGAGTTGTCAAATAGTGGAGCTCTTACTTTCCAATTTTCTCGTCTTACAAAAGAAAATTATGAGAGTTAGTCTCTACGCATAAAAGCTATACTTGGCTCACAAGATGCATGGGAGATTATTGATAAGGGGTATGAGAAACCCAATAATGAAGACGCCTTGACTCAAGTTGAGAAAGAAGCTTTGTCAAGATCAAAGAAGAAAAATCAACAAGCCCTCACCCTCATCCATTAATGCTTGGATGATGGCATGTTTGAGAAGGTGGCCAATGTAACCACTGCAAAGGAAACTTGGGAGATTTCACAAAATTATTTCCAAGGAGTTGACAAAGTCAAGAAAGTGAGGCTTCAATCTCTAAGAGGTGATTTTGAAGCATTGAGAATGAAGGAGTCCGAATCTATTTCGGATTACTGTACAAGAGTGAAGGCTATTGTGAATCAATTGAAGAGGTATGGAGATAAAATTGAAGATGTTCGAGTAATCGAGAAGATCCTTCGATCTTTGATGCCTAAATTTGATTATGTGGTACGTGTAATTGAGAAGTCAAAAGATCTAGACTCCATGACTGTTGAGCAATTGGAGGGCTCTCTACAAGCCCACGAAATAAGATTAGGAGGAGACAAGAAGAGCCAATAGAGCATGTTCTCAAAGCCAAAACTTCTTTAAAAAATGATGGAGGAGAAAGGAGCCAAAGAGGACATAAGCGAGGACGAGGACGTGGCGGCAATTGTGAACGAGGAAGAGGCAATGAAAACAATACTAACATTGAAGAAAAAAGTCAACAATCATTACGAGGTCGTGGCCGTGGAAGAGGAAGAGGAAGAGGATGTGGTTACTATCAAAATACAAATCAGAGAAGGCAAGATAAATCTCAAGTGAAGTGCTATAATTGTCACAAATTTGGCCATTATGCTTGGGAATGCCGTAGTAATACTGAGGAAGAAGCTAATCTTGTTGACAAGAAGCAAGAAGGGGAAGAGTCCACTTTGTTGCTGGCACTCAAGGATGAAGACAAAGGAGAGAATAGTTCATGGTACTTGGACAATGTGCAAGCAATCACATGTGCGGAGATAAACACAAATTTATGAAGCTCAATGAAAAAGTGAGAGGCAAGGTGACCTTTGGAGATACTTTAACAATTCATATTGAAGGGATAGGTACAATTCTAATCTCTTCTAAAGATAGTGACCACAAGTTAATTAAAGATGTTTATTATGTGCCAAAATTGAAAAGTAACATTTTGAGTCTGGGCCAACTTCTTGAAAAGGGATATGACATCTACATGAAAAATATGAATCTTTGGCTTAGAGATTCAAATGATACTTTAATTGCTAAAGTGCAAATGTCCAAAAATAGATTATTTTCTTTGAATCTCAAGACAATCGAAGCAAAGTGTTTGAAGGCTAGAGTGCAAGATGAATCATGGTGTTGGCATATGAGGTTTGGGCTTTTAAACTTTGAAGCACTAAAAGCAATAGGAGACAAGAAGATGGTACATGGGATACCTACAATCAACCATCCGAATCAGTTGTGTGAAGCATGCCTTCTTGGAAAACATGCTGAAAAAGTTTCCCAAAAGAAGCCACATCCAGAGCAACTAAGCCACTCGAGCTTGTTCATGCTGATGTTTGTGGGCCCATAAGTCTACTTTCACTCGATAATAGTAAATATTTTTTACTATTCATTGATGATTTTAGTAGAAAGACTTGGATTTATTTCTTACAACAAAAATCAGAGACTTTTGCTGCTTTTAAAAATTTTAAAGTTCTTGTAGAAAATGAAAGTGATTATGAAATTAAGGCCCTAAGGTCCGATAGAGGAGGCAAATTTACTTCTAAAGAATTTAACGAGTTTTGTCAATTGCATGGAATTCGCCATCCTTTAACGGTGCCAAGATCACCACATAAAAATGGAGTAGCAGAGAGGAAAAACAGAACCATTCTTAACATGGCACGATGCATGTTGAAAGCAAAAAACATGCCTAAGAAATTTTGGGCCGAAGCTGTATCTTGTGCAGTTTATTTGTCTAACCGCTCTCCAACAAAGAATGTGAAAGATCAAACTCCACAAGAAGCATGGAGTGGGAGGAAACCAGTTGTCAAACACTTGAGAATCTTTGGAAGTATTGCATATGCTCATGTTCCACAACAAGAGAGAACCAAACTTGATGATCGAAGTATTAAGTATGTGTTTATTGACTATGACTCAAGCTCCAACGGTTACAAATTGTACAACCCAAGTAATGGAACAGTAGTTGTGAGTCAAAATGTTGAATTTGATGAAGAAGTAGCATGGAATTGGGAGACCAGAGAAGAAAAGACGTATAATTTCCTTCCATACTTTGGAGATGAAGAAGATCAAGAGACTGGAACAACTCCACCTCCTTCACCTACTCCTCAAGTTCATGAAGAAAGTTCGAGCGAAAGGCCGAGGAGATTGAGAAGCCTAACTGAACTCTATGAAGAGACTGAGGAGGTAACTCTTGATGCTAATGAACTCTATTATCTTCTTTTAGATAGTGAGCCACTAACATTTGATGAAGCAAAGGGTGACAAAAGATGGAGACAAGCCATGGATGAAAAGATCAAAGTGATAGAGAAGAATAAAACTTGGAAATTGACAACTCTTCTAAAGGGCCATGAACCTATAGGAGTTAAGTGGGTTTTTAAGATAAAGAGAAATGCCAATGACAAAGTGGAGAAATATAAAGCAAGGCTCGTGGCTAATGGGTACAAGCAAAAGCGTGGAGTTGACTATGGAGAGGTTTATGTACCGATTGCTTGAATGGAGACAATTCGTTTACTTATTGCTGTAGCTGCTCAAATGAAATGAAAGATTTATCAACTTGATGTAAAGTCAGCATTTCTTAACGACTATCTCGAAGAGGAGGTCTATGTTGAGCAACCATTGGGATACGTGGTCAACGGGCATGAGGATCAAGTGTTGAAATTGAAGGAAGCATTGTACGGACTGAAGCAAGCTCCAAGGGCATGGAACAATCGCATTGATAAGTACTTTCAAGAAAATGGGTTTGTTCGCTGCCTTCACGAGTATGCACTTTATATTAAAACTGATAGTCATGGAGATATTTTACTTGTTTGTCTTTATGTGGATGATCTTATTTTCACCGGTAACAATCCAAGTTTGTTTGAAGCTTTTAAGGAAGCCATGTCGCGTGAGTTTGAGATGACAGATTTGGGGCTTATGTCTTATTATTTGGGTCTGAAAGTGAAACAGATGAACGAAGGCATTTTCATTTCTCAAGAAGGTTATGCAAGAGAAGTGTTGAAAAAGTTCGAGATGTTTGACTGTAATCCTGTGAATACACCAATGAAAAGCGGAATGAAGTTGTCAAAACTTGCTGATGGAGAAAAGGTTAATCCCACATTTTTCAGAAGTCTTGTGGGAAATTTAAGATAGTTAACTTGTACAAGGCCAGACATTCTCTTTGCGGTTAGAGTAGTAAGTCGTTTTATGGAAGCCCCAACCTTCACACACATGAAAGTTGCCAAAAGAATTCTCCGTTACTTGAAAGGTACTGTTGATTTTGGGATATTATATTCTTCTTCTGATGATTTCAAGCTTATGGGATTTTGTGATAGTGATTTTGCAGGAAATATTGATGACAGAAGAAGCACTACTGGTTTTGTATTTTTTATGAGTGATTGTGCAATTTCATGGAGTTCAAAGAAGCAGCCCATTGTCACTCTTTCAACTTGTGAATCTGAATATGTGGCAGCAACTTCTTGTGCTTGTCACGCTATTTGGTTGAGAAGATTGTTAACAGAGCTGAATTTGCCACAAGAGGGAGCCACGGAGATCTTTATTGATAATAAGTCCGCCCAAGCACTTGCCAAGAATCCGGTATATCATAATCGGAGCAAGCATATAGATACAAGATATCACTTTATTAGAAAAAGCATAGCAAAAAAAGAAGTGAAGTTGAAGTATGTGAAGACACAAGACCAAATTACAGATATTTTCACAAAGCCACTAAAGTTTGAAGACTTTCAGAAATTGAGATCAAGACTTGAAGTTCAGAAGAAATTTTCAAATTAAGGGGGAGTGTTGGAATAAATGAAAATAACTTTTGTAATTTGAAAAGTTTATGTAATGCCCCGGGATCTCTCGGCATTCTGTCGCGTGATCCGGGTCGTCACTCATGGTCGGGCAGAAAAATTTAAATCCTTACAATAGCTAAAACTTAAAATCATTTTTTACATAACACCAAAATATCATTTTTTACATGCCAGAATCCCAAATACAAATTACAATTCGCTCAATCTATACAAAATAGGCCTATAAAAATTTTTTATCAGTTCAAGTCCGTACATTTGGATGTAAAACAGGCCTAA
>JACFYI010003026.1:267175-291580 GCA_014898755.1 Handroanthus guayacan | reverse complement strand
CAAAAAATGTTGATTTGGATTTAAAATGTATAAAAAGAAAAAGAAAAAGCTTACAAAGAAATTAAAAAAAAGGAAAAACATAATAAAAATGCGTGTGTATATATATTCATGTATATATTAAACACATCCACACATACATACATACATATATATCATATAAATATATATATAAATATATTTATTTCACCGACACACACACACACATATATCTATCCATACATATAAAGAAGACACGGCCCAGATCTGGCGCCAACAGGGATAGCGGCCCATGACCAGCGGCCACATGTGGTGATTTTAGTGATGGCAGCGGGTGGTTGTGGCGGAGGTTGGTGGAGCTTTTGTGGTAATGGTGGTGGGGGAAGAAAGGAGGTGAAAATGGTGCAGATGGTGGGTGAAGATTTTGAACATGATGAATGTGAAAAAAAAAGAAAGGAAAAAAAAGTTAATGTAATTATTTTTAAAAAAAATTAAAATTTATTTCTACTATTAAAGATAATTTACTTAATTTCTTTCTTTCTTATTTTTTGTTTTATTTTTTTATTTTTATTTTTAATTTTTTGTTATTTTGGCCATACAATGTGTTTTTAAGTCCAAGTCATCAAACTTAAAGGACCATGACATCAACTCATATATCTGTGTCAGCAAGGGCACACGTCAAGCAAGACAAGTCAGCTTTTGGTGAAGTGTTCCCTCCACTCATTGGTTGGAGATATTTTGGTTTGAGGGGGAAAATGAGAAGAAACGATGGAGTTATAGGAAACAGCAAAGAAGTTCTAGTTCACCATGAAACTTTTCTACGTGGAGAGGTTGGAAAGTGAATGCGTGTCGGATTAACATATTATAATTATTAATTAATATCTAGTACATACTCGATTTATATATATATAATAATCAAAAGTATATTTTATAACTATTAAGGTATGATACACACTTAATTTGGCTATATTTAATAATTAAAATATGATTAGTATATTCTATATGTATACATAATGTAATAAGATATGGATTAACTTTTCAATCAATTGTAAGTACATAATTAATAAAGATGTTAATATTAAGGACTTAAGAGCACAATATGAGAAATACCGCTAAAGCTGGTTTGGTGCTTTGTATATTACATTGAAAACCTACTTTATAAAATACGTTAGATAAGTGGAGGGACACTATGAAATATTGAAAATTTTGGCAGGGAAAAATACAATATAATTAGTCTGCTACTTCTCACAATAATACGTGACAACTAAGGTTTGGCAAAGGAAAAATATAACTAGTCTGAATGCTGTGCTTGTCCTTCTTATTAATTGAAATAATGTTTATGTTATTTTCTTTTTCTTTTTTCTCCTTTGTTCCCACTGTTCAAAATATTACAAAATATAATACCAAACACAAACTAAACAAAATAAATAATATCAAATTAAATAATTTTTAAGAAAGAAAAAGTAAAGGAAAAACTCAATTCAAGGCATGCAAAATTGCATTTTTTGTTAGACTAGAATTTCGTCCTTGCGCAAGTGCAAGTAGAACCAACGTCCACTCTCAGAATACAATGAACCTTAAAAAATTCTTGACATGAACTCAAATAAAAATCTCCATGAACTTAATAATCCTACAATAGCCTTATTTGATATAATAATATGCTTAAACAATATGTCAGTTTTAAAAGTAGTGATAAAGACTATAGGAAAAGTAGTTGGAAAAGAGCAGGAATATATAGAATTTTTTTGTATATCTCTCTTTCAAATTAATGAAAACATGCTTATACAGAAATGCAAATAGCCTTTAGAAAAGATATATATAAATTTAAATTAAGAGTTTTGTCACTTATTCAAAATAAGAGGTGTGAATTATTCTAAATTTTAAAAATGTGACTTTATGAAAATTCCATTTCATATAAGATTTTATTTTATTTTAGAAACATAAATTAATTAACATTCTTCCACATGGTTCTAAATAAAATAAAGAAATGACAATCAGGCGACTCTTTACAGACAGTATTCATTATTTTAAAATGGTGTTTCATCTCATATTTCGTGTCATATACACATGCCAAGTGTATTAAATATTTCCTTTTAAAATCACAAGATTGTAGATGCAATATACTTGGCATTAATCCATGCAATAAAATATGAAATGAAAAATATATTGGAATAGAATATTCCATATGTACCATTTATAGCGACCATGAGTTTTGAACTAGAATTCACTAGTACAAATTTTAGCAAGAATTTAGGGATAGCAATTTGGGTAGGTTAGGTGAGTTCGGGTTCAACCTAATTCAACACAATCTATTTACTCTCAACTTGAATCTAACATATTTAATTTTCAATCTGATTAACCTGAATCCAAACCCATCCTGCATTAAATCAGATGAACTCGGGTCGACTTGATTTGAACTAGGTTGACCCATAAATCTCAAAACCCACAACCCAACCCATCTAACGATACTTGATATTTTTGAAATATTAAAGTTTTTCTCGCTTTTTTTTTCCATTAATCAAACAAATCTATTTATTCTCAACCTAAATCTAACTAATTAGCACCCAAACCTATCCTGCATTAAATCAGATGAACTCGGGTCGACTTGATTTGAACTAGCTTGACCCATAAATCTAAAAATCCACAACCCAACCTGTCTAACAATACTTGATAGTTTTGAGATATTAAAATTTTTGTGGTTTTTTTTTCATTGATCAAACAAATCATCACTAATATATATATATATATATATATATCATAAAATCAAAATAAATCTAATTACTCAAATCAACCATATTGCATCACTAAAATAATATGAAAAATTCCAACACTAGTAATTTAATCCAAGACCCATCATTCATGCATAATTAAGTTGCATACCAAAGACTAAAAAGTAACCAACAACAGAAGTTATATAGTTCGAATAGAAATGTAAAACGCAAAAGTTAGTCTAACTGTCAAAGTTACTTAAGGCCAACTTAAATATCTACTTCAATATAAGAAATATCATATGTCTATATGTTTTGCATTATATGGGTTGGGTTGGGTTTGGATTAGTCGAATTATTAGATCATTTGATACGTAATTTTGGGTTGAATGGGTCAACTTGTGGCACAACCCAAACCCATTCAAAATTTGTGGGTTCTTATTCGGGTCGACGTGATTTCAACCAAACCCAATAAGCCCCAAACCCGCTAATTTCATGTCGAGTTTGTGTTGAGTTGGTGGGTCGGGTTAAAAATTGCCACCGCTATTATACACATAGTATAAGATTTCTGAAGTTCTATTGAAGTAACACATTAACGATCATCCGCCAATGTCTTATTTCACAAGTGGTCTAAAGATAAGTCCAAATCTCATAAATTGCAACCCTACAATCACATTCAATTTGGTGAGTCCTTCAAGGGTATTCTGCAATACAATATCCCAGTCATTAGCTATGAACTCATTAAAAACAATTTGCTAAACCTTTATCACTGTAGTACGTCACTTATTTACTACTCGGGATAAGAACATAACATTTATTGTGTTGTTCAGCCATCCATATAATTTGTTCTTACATATTGGATCTTCATGTCAGGATCTCCAATAATGGAAGGTCAGTCAATAATCCTTTAAGCCATTCTGCTTGCTAGTGAGTAGTATCAAGTGTTATCATTTCGACTTTCATAAATAACCAAGAAATGCACGTCTACTTGGAAGTTTCGAGACGCTGCCACTCCACCAAGTGTATACATATAACCAATGATAGTTTTGGTCTCCTCTAAAATTAGAAACCCAATTAGTATCACTATACCCTTATAGTGTAGTGGGATACCCAAAATAATGTATTCTGTAATAATATTCACATAAATACCAGCAATACCAAATTTTATAATATAAACTCCATAAGCAGGACTATTTAATGAATGTCCATCAAGCACACCGTGAACAGTTTTTTGTCCTAACTTATTTCTTCTTATTTCTGGAATTTTTACTTTGGCTAAGCACCTCCAACATTCTAAAATATGTTAGATTGGGCTTACGGTCCATCAAAGTACGCATGGTGACCTATCAGATTTCTTATAAAGAATTTTGTTTAACATGCATAAGAAATGGCTTCTCCCCCAGAAACTATTAGGCAAAGTAGAACTACATAACATCGAGTTAACCATGTCAATCAATATTCTATTTTTACGCTATGTTATTCCATTAGGTTAAGGAGAATATAAAGCCATGACTTGATGAATTATCTCATGTTCTCTAAAAAACTCATTGAAATAATTTCACCTCCTCAATCTGACCCGAAAACTTTAATTTTCCTGTCTTGTTGATTTTCAACTACATTTTATATGTTTCAAACACGTTGAACACTTCAGCTTTGGTTCTAATAGCATAAACATAACAATATTTAGAGAAATTATATAAAAGTAACAAAATATCTTTTGGATTTACTTTGGATTGTCATCATCTAATTTAGGTTGTAATTGTTCTTACTTTGGCTGGAGTTTGTCCTCTCCACCTGCACGGAGACATTGTTAATCATATAACGTGTTTCCATTTCATTTTCCCCACATTTATTTAAACCAATTACCTCAAGTTTAGAGGATATGATATTCTATTGTGATATCCTAACTCCATCGGCAGTGAGATTAAGATTATGAGACATAAAAGACAACCAACCATGGGTTATATATATATGCCCTGCATCAAGGTTTGTAAAGCATGAATAACGAAATCATATTGTCCACTCTACCCTACAGTCATCCACTGTCCAAGCCACACTAGGTAATACGATTAACAAATTTTTAGCATGGGTAAGAATTCTACTCTGAAGTTGCTAGAAAAATATAATACCATACACACACTAAACTCAATAAAAAATATCAAATCAAATAATTTTAAGAGAGGAAAAGTAAAGAGAAAACCCTGTTCAAGGCACAAAAATTGCACTTTCTTAAAATAGAATTTCACTACTATCTAGGTGCAAATAAAAATGACATATACTCTCAAGATACAATGAACCTTCAGGAATTATTACATACATTTGAACAAAAATCTCCACGAACATAATAGTCCCACAATCGCCTTATTTGATGGAAAAATATGCTTAACCAATTTGTAGAATTTTTAAATGAGTGATAAAGAGTGTAGGAAAAGTAGCTAGAAAAGAGAAGGAATATGTAGAGTCTTTCTGTATATCTCTCTTTCAAATCAATGAAAACATGCTTCTATACAAATGCACTCACCCCTTAGAAAATATATAAATTTACATTAAGAGTAGTCACTTGTTTAAAATAAGGGGTGTGACTTATTTTAAATTTAAAAATGTAACTTTATGAAAATACTCTTTCATATATTTGTATTTTATTTTGTTTTAGAAACACAAATTAATCAACACAAAATTCAGAAAAAACTATGTTCCTAAAATGTTCCTCTTAATTGAGATATAGCAATAGAAATTTAGAAATGATAGATATAGGATTATGACAATAAAATCAAGGGATAATTACCTCTACACCCCTTGAGGTTTGGCAAAATTACCAAAACTTTTTCCTAAAATTTTAATAATTACCATTATATCTCCTAGTTGTTAATGTAGCTTATGCATAATTACAATTACTTTCCTGAGGTCACAAATAATTACAATTGCACCCCCTTGTTCCGAGGAGCTATTTGTAATGTTTAAGAATTTTCAAATGGTGTAATTGTTTTTATACAAACCTCAGGATGTATAATGGTAATTATCCATACCCCGGGGAGTATTTTGATAATTATGTCAAACTTCAAAGGATGTAGAGGTAATTATCCCTAAAATCATATGTAAGTTCTATTTTAGTCTTAGAACGTGAAAATTCAAATAGAGGGAAAAAAAAAAAAAAAAAAAAAAAAGGAAAAGGGAAGAAGAAGAAGGAAAAACTCTAACCTCAACCATTTTGTTTTCCTTTATCATTTTTTTATTCTTTTTTTGAAATTTTGTTCCTTAAAACCCTCAGAGCCTAAATTATGATTATTCTCTAAGAACAATTGTAAAGCCAAAAGGTTTCGAAGAGGACCCTATTTTCCAGGGTCATGAATTGATACTTGTAAATCTATCAATCATTGTAATTTCGAACACCTAAAAATCCTAACCCAAACTCGTGACTAGGGTTCAATATAGATGTCTTAATAAGTCATATGAAATATTCCCGACCCAATTGCTGAAACAAGCAACCAGCAGGTAATCCATCCATCAAAGTTTTGTGCCATTCGGTACAAGGTATCCCATTCAGACGGCTTTTAAAACAAAACAAATAAAAGCTAATTGGCTTCCATGTAATACAATCTATGAAGTATTTGAGCGAAGCCCACACCAACTTCATTAGCATAAACCCTGGATCCCAGCAGAAATGTTCAAACAAAGAATTACATGAAGCATGTCAAGATAAATCTCGATCACCATTCTTATCCCGCTAGGAAAACCTCTACTGTACAGCAAATGTGGCCTTTAAACCACAATCTATTTTTCAGAATTCCCTTTGTTTCGATTGTACACAAAACCGAATTATGATTAAAATGTTGACAATGAAACAAAAGAACACATAATACAACTGAACAAGTACACCTAATTTTCAAAAATATACTTGGCTCGCTTATCTTCAATCAACAAAATCCATTGGAACTGCTCATCTGCGGCCGAGCCTGAGATCCATTAACAAACTAATGGTGGATGGATAGAATGCATTTAAGAATTTTCGGGAAGGAACCCTTTGAGGCTCCTCATTAATGTTTTTGCTCCTTGAAGCTGCACTTTTTGATGTAGTGTTCCCCAAAGATCTTGATGACTTTGGATCAAAAGTTGTGGAAGTAGATGGAGCATCAGCTGTGCCAAAAGATGCAGTCGCGTTTTGAGATGCATCTCGAGGGTGGCCAACTCCTCCATCTTGATGTGGTGGTGGAAATTTTTCACTCTTGCTCTTGGCTTTAGCATTTGACATAATTCTAAGCCTCTGCAGAACATGAGAATGAATCGATGACAGAAATGTTGATAGGAAGATGAAATCACTATCTTTTAAGTGGGTAGACAATACAACACCAAGATTGATGGATTTTTCCTTTAACGTTACTAGACCAAAGAATAAAGCCAGAGCCCATACTTTTTTCTATATTCTTTTTCATTTCGATTTGAATGCAGCGACAACGTTTAAAATCATTTCTATGTAGTAATGGTAAAATGAAAGATGAAATTGCTGACATACATCTACATTTGTCTGAAGTTCTGCATTGGCTTCTGGAGCTGGAATCGCACGGGCGACTTTGTCACGGACTCTCGCTCTCCTATTGCCTTCTATTGCATGAGATTTTCCAACTAAATTTCGTTGCCTTCACAGGTAGAACAGTTGTTAGCACGTGATTTACATATTGGTAAAACAGTTACTGAGAAGGCGGAGAAAGAAAAAGCACCTTCTGGCTTCTTCATCTCTCACTTTCATATCAATTTCCTTGCTAGGAGGAAATTTAGGCAAGCTTGATGGCTCACAGGCATATGGCTCAGTCGAAAAGAACTGTTGTAAACAGAACATAAAATTTGGGATGTAAGAAGATGTTCAGATTCAAATAATAAAATGCACCCCAACATACCAAAACACACCAACTAACACGACCACCCTACAGACATTCTGCATTAATTAACCACAGATAAGCTAACTCAGATCGATTATAATTCTGTGTAGCAAATTTGTCACCATGTAAAGCCAACAATAAAGGAAGAACAAGGAATTCTAGTCAGGATCAAATAGTTCTGCAACAATTACAGGAACCTTCAGAACAGAGCATATGTGAGATTATGATATCAAATGACACATTATGATATTTTCCTCAGTGGGTTTAAAGGAAAGTATCCATTAATCCAATATTAGCTAAATGTATCTCAAGCTCTCAGAAGATAATTGCAGCTGGCTTGAGCAGATAACTTCAGGAAAAAAAAGACTGCATCTTATTTTGGCTTTTATACATGTAATCACAGGCAAACCCTCCACTATATGCAACAATGTTATTGACTTTTTAAGCAAGAAAGTCTCTCAGAACATTTAAGTATAACAGATACGTTGGTTATCACCTGAAGAATATTAAGAATCAACAAGTTGGAAAAGTATACAGCATTCTAAAATGCTAGGTTTCATCATCTCAGTATATTGCTCTCAGAAGGAAACATCAGCATCGATTATCGCCTGTGGTATCTACAATAATAATGATACGCGCAAACACCAGTAGTAGACATCACTCAATAATACCCAACAACGAAACTCTACAAAGTTTTGCACTAAAACTATTACAAAGCAATTTAGCAGATGGTCATCATCTGATGTTCAAGCCAAAAACATTGAGAGAGAAGCTTACTTACTTCGCTATTCAATGCTGCAGTGGCAGTTCCTCGTGCATCAGGATCAATTGAAAGAAGGGTATCTATAAGAGCAAGGGAAGATGCTGGAAAATCCTTAAACGTTTCCATTGTGCAACGCTTATAAGGTTGTTGAGGTTTATAAAGAGTTGCATTTGGCAATCTAGATTTCTTCCAGTATTCCTCAGTTGGAGAACCACATAATTTGAATATTTTGTGTAGCTGCTCAACCTGAGGAGCAGAATAAATCTATAAACTTCGGGGTTGGATAAATACTGATTTCATAAAACAAGGGCAATGACCAAATCACCAACCAAAATTTCATAGAATCACTCGTTATATCACGGAAATTATGGAGCTACGAAGAGTTAATCTGCTGTTTGAATGTGCTTATGAATGGGCAAAAGATAAACCCAGTCAGTAAGATCTTTTTCTTCCCATAATTGAGCATCTATATGATATCTTATCTAGTATTTCTAGCAGCAGATAGAAGACAGTGAAGCTTGCTAGTAACATCGTTATTATGCCCAACAAGGAAAGTTCAGATGTGCACCAATTTTGCAGGAGGATGGCACCAAGAAGGTTTTTTGAGAATGTGTAAACTCAGAAAAGAACCACAGCTGCACCAAAATAAATTAGGGCATAAAAGTTATAAACCTATTGATTCTTTTCCATTCATGTTTCGCTTATGCAAAATATAGATGATGAAAAACCAGGTAGATCAGCTCAGCTAAAATTAAGTATACTAGTGACGTGGCCGAAAGACTTTGACAAAAATAAAATCTTCACTATGCCGAGTTACTAGTCTTAAGTGTGATGAATCAGAATTGACATCAAGAAAGACTACAGCTAATTAGAGGTGAGGACAGCCTCTTATCTGAGCTTACTGTTTCTATAGCATCTATATGAAGTTCAGATTTACCATAAAAAGATATGTATTAGATATATCTGAGAATTTATTGAAGTTCATAAGTAGCTATCAAACAAATAAAGCCGAAATAAAAGTACCTCCGTTCGTCCCCGCAATATTGGCTTCCCGGCGAACAACTCTGCCAGAATACAGCCAGCACTCCATAAATCAACACCAACACCATAATAAGTGGCCCCGAGCAAAAGTTCAGGAGGACGGTACCAGAGGGTGACAACTCGACTTGTCATTGGTTTTCTGCGTTCAGGATCAAAAAACGAAGCCAGCCCAAAATCAGCTATTTTTAAGATCCCTTCATTGTCTATTAGTAAATTAGAGGACTTAATATCACGATGTAGGACACCATTGTTGTGGCAGTGCTCCAGGCCAGAAAGTAATTGTTCCATATAGCATTTGACCTGCAACATAAAACATCAACTGTGACGCTACTTAGATAATACATGAGTATAGCATGACGCCATGCATAACACAAGAAAAAGAGGATGATAAAGGCAGACAATCATAATGTTTATAACCAATTTGACACAGTTGTTTACAGCAAGGAACTAGTTTGTTAGTTTCTCCTATTAATGATGTTAAAGGCAACACGTTATTGGTTTAATATAAATCTTGCAAATCGGAAAATCCGCGGAAAATACATGCAAATCGTCGGGCAACCAGACTTAGACTATGCCTATCACAAACCTGAGGAGGATTCCAATATCTTCGAAAGCAAACTAAAAAATATTCTCAAAAATCCATGGTTTCAGCAATAAGAGAAGACTTTAAACCTTAGCAAATACATGTGAATTTAATATATTTTTTTTTTTTTTGAAACAATCAAGACACTAGAATCACAGGACCTCAGGGCCAGGAAAAACCTTAAATTTGAGAATTGAGTGGCATATCCTTACTCCAAGCATGGAATAAACAATTAGATTTTATTTGAACTTTCTAGTCAGAGATCTTACTAGTGAATGTAAATTTCAAAAAACCTTGTTTTCAGAGTATAAACTACGGTTTCCAATAAGAAATCTGAGCATCAAAATTCTGCAAATAAATAAATACGTTCACTTAGCAACCTGGATTTTTGGGTAGTGGACTGTCAACTAACTACTTCCATTTTACGTTAGTTCTTCTTCCCACGATATTTGGCT
Source organism: Handroanthus guayacan (assembly GCA_014898755.1). NCBI lineage: Eukaryota > Viridiplantae > Streptophyta > Magnoliopsida > Lamiales > Bignoniaceae > Handroanthus > Handroanthus guayacan. The sequence goes on along the minus strand of JACFYI010003026.1, from coordinate 281,181 downwards.
CCAAACACCTACTTGGGGGTTCAAAGTGTGATCACAAATTCCAATTAACTTTTTCTAATTTAGAGAAAATAGTGGCAAAAAGGAAATTCATACTAAAATTAGCTTTTTGAAACAATGAAATCTGTCTTCATTTTGGTTTCCATGATGGAGCTTTTCACATTAATTTGGACCAAGACTGCAACTTTGCTCGATGCAATCCATAAACTTTGAGACAGTAAACTGAAAATATAGATGGAGAAACTACCGCATAATGTAGAACCTCCAGAGATTAGACAACAAAATTCCAGGAGCAAAGGGACTTCATAGGACAATTAAAGTACTGTCATAGAAATTTACTGAACAAAGAAAGATGCAAGGGGATCCAAGGTCTCCATTACCACTGAGTTTCCCACAGTTTGCTAGAGTTTCTCTAGCCTGTACAGTGGAACTACCCTATGCAGTTTCCACAGGGGTCAAAAGCAGAAAACAGTAATGAAACAATGTAGGATGTTATTTTAACTTAAACCAAACTTGTCTCGCAACCATACTTGCAGTACACCTCAACTCAAGTGACCAAAATGAAGATGTAAAACCAAAAAAAATAAATAAATAAATAAACAAATAAAATAAAATAAAACAAAATAAAATTTCTTAAACATGCATTTGAGAGGACAATCAATATATATTAAGTACTTTCCCCATTTTTACTTCTTAAGAATTAAGAATAAAATTAGCAAGTTGTTAACGTGTGAGATGGTTCAATTAGATTAGTCAAGTATGTTGTATCTCCACTAGAAGCACCAAAATAACCACTAGAAAAAGAGCACTTCACTTCTAGCTAGGGAAATAAGAAAGCTGTCAACTATACAAGATGCCTAAATAATGTTGGTCATGCAATGTTGTATCCCCACTCTGATAATAACCACTAGATGACTAAAAAGAATCACAGTGCACGCCAGACCTTTATTGTTTGGGGCCAATGATCAGCTAGCTCTATCAGTAGCATTTGCAAAGCATATGATGCTAGATGCAAGGCAAATATGCCCATATAACCCCATTCTAAGTTACATCACGAGCAGAAGGATATCGGACAATGAGAACTCGCCTCTGGAAAAAGTCAAAGGTTTGATAACATGTGACTTGAGTCCCTTGTCATAGAAAATTTCACAATCTCCTTTATCATCAAAAACATAAAAGATAATTGTTACAAGTGCCAGCCAGACAATGTGTAGAGAAAAGATGTGCCTAAATAAGGAAAAATAGTAAAAGAAACCATGCAGCTAGGCGAACATTTGATATTTTGTGCAGTGATTAAACCCATCAAATCTATGAAAACTAACAAAAATTGGAAACGAAAGATATCTTCTTCCTGCAGTACGTACTTACCTGTGGCTCAGTGAACTTGACACCTTGTATGGCAGTAAGCCCAGCGAGATCATGCTCCATATACTCAAAAACAAGGTAAAGACTGCTAGACAACCTTGAAATAACTAGACCTTCAAGCTTAATTACATTGGGATGATTCAGCCGTCTCAACACAAGTATTTCTCTAGCCATGAACCTCACAGTCTCTGGCTCAAAGTTATCAAATCTTACTTTCTTCAGGGCCACTACTTTCCCAGTGATCAAATCCCTGGCTTTGTACACATTGCTATATGTCCCTTGCCCAATCTGCACAACAAAACACACCACCCACCCCACAATTCAGGATTAGTTCAAAAATTAAAACAATCCTGCAATGCAGACAAAATTTGTTGATAAAGCTTTTTTGAGTTCTTCAACTTTCTGCCACATCACATGACACATCATCAAGACTAATACAACCCACAGCCAAGCTGTGCAGTTTTCACACTGAAACAAGGAATCCCTTGACATGCACAAACATGAAAAAGGTGGGAGATTCTTGGTATGCATAAATTGATTTATCTCCATGAGATCACATTACACACTGTTTGCATTACACCCACTCACCCCCAAAGCCAACGCAAAAGCATATGATGCGCATGCATCCAGGTATTGTACCTTCGCAATCAACTGAGATACCTTTCCCCACCGTGAAATTGATGCTAAACAGAACGGAAGCACACAACCACATGACTTAACGGAGATTACCTTGTCGAGTTTCTCGAAGGTGTTAGCACGCCGAGGTTTCCAGTCCTTGATCGCGTTTCCGACGACGTCAACCAGCCACGACGGCCACGTTTCTGCCGAGGAGGCGGTGCCTGCTCTCAACTGGAACTCCGGTGCAGCCGCCGGAACACTCCGCCGTCGGGGAACCGCTGGGGGAACCTCTTGAACCATCTGCTCCTTGTTTCTTCTGTCTACGTTCTGCACCGTCACACTGGCGGCATCCGAATCCAGCCGTTTATCATTTTTTGACTTCCGTCGGATTTCTCTGGCTAATTTTCCGAGAACACAACCCATAACCAGGAATTTTTCAGCTTACCTATCTAAACTCTCGGCTGCTCTTTTCATCTGAAAGTACAGAATTCTGAGAGGGAAAAAAAGAAAAAGTAATCTCTTTCCAAACGAATAACTAGCTAAAAACAACCACCCTGCATTTATGACTGACTCAATTAGCAAGTGGGTTTCTTTGTTAACTGATTCAAATGAGACCCAGTATCAACACAAAATCTTAACATACTCCAACCAATTTTGAAGGAAGAAAAATTATAAAGAAGAAGCAAAAAGAAACAGCAGTCAATTTACTAAGAAAAAACAGGAAACAATTAACAAACAAAACAAGTTTATTAATTAATAATTATACCATTGGTAGTCTGTGATTTGTACATTTATTGCTCACTGGGTATGTGTGTGAGACTCTTTGAAATCGAGCCCTGGTAAACTATTTTATCAGGTGAAAAAATGATTCTTCGCATACATTTATGAATTATGTACACGTATGTCTGCAATCTGTGCGTTTTCGTGTGTGACTGCAAAAATTGATGGCAGAAAGAAAAGTTAAAAGAATTTCACTGGATTCTGGAGTAGTGAAAAAGGAAGGTCAGATAGCAAGAAAAGAATTTCGCCCTTTTCTTTGTCTTTGGAACTTCGGGCTAACTGCTTCCGTATGTTGAAATTGTTTGAAAGTGGGGAAGAAACTTAAAAGCGGAAGCTAGGATTATTATTGGGTGTTTGATTTCTACTATCTTTGTTTTACCTGCTACCCTTCATATTCCACGTTATTAATTGTGAAAGGATTCAATTATCTACTTATGGAGAATTAATTGTAAGAGGATTCAATTATCCACTTATTGAGGGGGATAAAAAAAAATAAAAAAAAACAAAAAATAAAAAAAACCAAAGAAAACAAAAAAAAACAAAAAAACAAAACACAGAGAGAGAGAGAGAGAGAGAGAGGTTCATTCCCCTCGACTCAACTTATTTTAGATTATAACCTCCAATTTTTACTGACAAAACTATCATCCTCACATTCCAATTAGATCATTAAAAAAATATTCAAATATCCGTTCGATCGTCCGCATCTACATTTATATTCGAAAAATTCGAATTTATCCTTCTATCTATTGTTAAATTTTTCAAATAGGGATATGGCAGTGTCCGCATCTAAAATATCCTTATCCAAAAATTGTTGTGCATTGGTGCATAATGTTGTAGATAATTATTTGCATAAATAATATAATGTGTACGTATTAAATGATATACAAAAAAGTTTAAAAATTATATGCTACATATTAAAAATTTAGGCCATCTTGGAATATTTAAAGTAATTTTACTCGTTAATTTTAATTTTTGGACATTAATAAACAAATTCGGATATCTAAAGTAATAAATTTGAATATCAGATGAAAAACGCAGATAATGAATACAATAATATTTTAATAATATATTCGTGTCCTAACTATTAAGATTGATACCTGATATCTGAATATGCGATCTGTACCTAACGAATGCGAATACTATATTCATTTTTAATATTTGAAAAAATTTGGATACAAATAATCACATTCGAATAATGATTGAATATAGATGTACTAATATTAGCATCTTGATACAAAATTTACAAGCCTAGTTCCAACATTTTTATTAAAAATTTACAAGCCTAGTTCCAACATTTTTATTATCCTTGCAACATTTTGTTCTTGACTTTAAAATCTTAAAATACTAAATAAACAAGTCATTGTATAATTTGTAACGATTTTGATTTTAAAATTTTTTTTCAAGTGTAATTAATTAAACTACCAAACTAAAAATTAAAAAAAAAAAACAGTAATAGCCATTGATTAATTCAATATAGAATATTAAACATATAATTTTTTCTTATTAGGTAATATTTGTATATGTTTTGGGGACTGTGATGAATGTTTTATGTTTTGAGATATAGGTTGAACTATTTTGGAGAAAAAATAATGTTTGACTATGTATTGGGCGAGACAATTTTTACTGTAAATATCAAATCAATTACATTTTTGTTTTGCTAATAAGGAGAAATTTGATTTTATTAGTATATTTTACATATAATTATAATTATAACATTTATATGATCAATGTGTACGTAAAGTGACTGCTTTTGTGCGATTTTCATGACTTAACTGGGGCCTTTTGGAGAAGTGAATTTTTGTTTTTCCCCCAAAATTTTATATATATTCGTTTGTATCTTGGGGAAGCCAAAATGTTTTGGCAAAACATATCCAAACGCAATCTTAGAATTTTAGTTTAATTTAGTTTGAACACAACACTTTTCTTTAGGCGATGTGTACTTTGATCCACAGATGATGTGATTGGCCAATTTTCAAATGTTTGAGTTTGCTTGATTTAGATTATAATTTTCTTATTATGTAATAACTAAATTTAACTTTTCTTACTACTCTTGGTAGTTTAGTTGTTTATTTTGGTTAGGAGAAAGTCTCATAACATGATGTTATCAATTCGATTCCCATCAATTGTGCATGGTCTTCTTTTCAAAAAAAAAAAAAAAAAAAAACCAAATAGTAGCCTTGTTCTTTACTATATAGACAGTAATAAAATTGATCGAGTCTTTTTATTAGTTATTGATTTTGAATGTTATTGATATAATGTATTGATGAAAGCATTGGTCATGAATATATTAACCATCTCTCTCAAAAAAACATTCTAAATGTATAATGAGAAAGTTTCGAAAAAATTGGGTATGAAAGCTTATTAGCTCATTTATACTATATAAAAAGTGTGAGGGTCAAAGGTAGTTTTTTGTCAGTTAAGATATATTATAAAAATATTGATAAAATACTTCTTTTTAACTTTTTTTTTTATATTTGTTTTGCTATTCCATTTTATTCTTCGACTATGATTTTTTCTTTCTCCAATTTTATTCTCTCTAATTTATCTTTCAATTATGCTATTCAATATAATAAATTCAAGTAAAAATATTTATACTATATATAAAGTGTGAGAGGCAAATGTAGTTTTTTGGTCAATTGTTATCAGTGTACAAAAATAACCTTACTTTAAAATATAATTACAAAATAGTTATAAAAATATTGATAAAATACTTCTCTTTAATTTTTTTTTAAATATTTATTTTGTTATTCCATTTTATTCTTTAACTATTATGTTTTTCTTTTCCAATTTTATTCTCTCTAAATTTATCTTTCAATTATGTTATTATATATAATAAATTCAATTAAAAATATCAACAATTAAAAAATCTTTATCATTATTGAAAAATAAATAAATATTTTTAAATTTATAAACATAAAATTTAAGTACACGCATCTAGCGTGCTATAATTGCTAGTTTTTATTATTCATCAATAGAATTAGTTCTCGAAACTCCCTTGAATTTGGTCAATTTATATTTATATATGTATAAAGAAACACTTTTATCTTTTAAAATTACAAATGATCAGTGCCATTAAAATTTCTGTATGGATGACTGACAGCTGATAAATCTGTCGGACCAAACAAACATCGAAGGAATATTTATAATTTCGAAATCTATAGAGTTTGCTTTATAAAAGGTTCACACTTGAAAGTTGGTGGTAATTATCCCTATTCCATACCAATATTTTTTGCCATAAACTTCTTTTGCAACTAAATAATTCGATTCAAAAGTTTTGTTTTAAGGCCATCATTTAATTTATATTTTTTTTTATCTCGATAACCTTATAATTTTTTTAAAACATCTTATAAGATATTTAAGAGTTTATTAGTTAATTATAAGGTATTAAGAGTCTATAAAATATCATGAAGTGTTTGAGAAATTTTTATTTTTTTATTTTTAACGACCTTATAAGTTCTTTAAAAGAAGTAAGAAGTTCATAATTTATTTTAAGATCTCACTACACACCTCATTAACTATGCATATTAATGACAAAATTAAAGCTTATCTTATAAATTTTAAAAATATATAATAAGATGTATGATCTTACAAGACATTGTTAAACAAACTTAGCCAAACAATCTCTTAATAAGAAGGTAACATGTGACAATATATGAGTGAATGACTAATTTCACTGTTGCCGTAATGGGTTCCAGTTTTCATATCTGTATCTCAAAATTTGCTCATCATTGTTAATTTTTCAGTCATTATTCCATAATGACATGCCTCTCGTTGATTGTCTATTGCTTCTTCTTTAAGTTCTTTTAAAAAATAATTAAGCGGTTCCCATCACATTTTTCAGGTCTTAACGAATTCCTTCAATCATGATTATCTTAATAATAAAATTATCATTAACTTCTAATATATTATAAGCTCGTATACTTTTATTTTATGCAAATAATTCAATAATTTATTTTTAAATAAAATCTAACATCTTATTGAAAATTAGTAATGTAAGTATAGTGACACAAAAATTATCATTATGATTTGTGAGAAGATTTTCATTGTTACTAGTGCGAATCTAAACATAGTTTTCGTCACTGTTAAGTTTGTTCAGATCTTATTTTGTGACAAATACCAAGGATGGACTGAGATACCATTTTGAAAATAGGCTTCGAACTCATTCTAAAAGCTAATTTAAGAGATGAAAATTGTTCAAAATCATATAAGGAGATCACAACTTATACACTTTACTATGTGGAATTCTAACAATGGTGTGAGTATTTTTTCTTTTTTCTATTTTTTTCCCCTTCCCAATGTATTTTATTTTTGGCGTATTGGTTTGAAGCTTGGTAGGTTGTTTGCATACTGTCCAAAGGTCCCTTGGGACAAGGTAACGTCCAAGACATGCAATCAAGCCTTACACTTCAAGTGCTATTTTCATTCAATACTCACTCCAAATTCTTATTTTATAACATCCCATACTCTTCCTCCAATTAGAAATTACCAAAATCATGAGTCCTAAAATCATCTGTCTTTCCATCTTCATTGCCCTTCTTGCAGCCTTAGCATCCACAAATTTCTCGACCCCTTTAGACATCCTCAAACACCTTGCCCAATTTTCCCCTCCAACACTCTCCTCAATACCCCTTATCATTCATACACTAATTTCCCGCAGCCATCACCACGGCCACCATTGTCGTCCCGATGATAAGAACACAACAAAGACAATATGCGACAATTTTCCACCCGATATTCCCCCACCAGACACCAACACGACATCGTTTTTGTGTGTTGATTCTAATGGATGTTGCAATTTTACCACTGTTCAAGCAGCAGTTGATGCAGTTGGTGTCATGAGCCCAAAAAGGACCATAATTTGGATCAACAATGGAATTTATTTGTAAGCTAGCTAGCTCCATTAATCAACATGCACAATTTTCTTTGGGGATATTCGCCTCAACACCTCTGAGATTTATCTTATTATAGAAACAATTTATGTGAGTTCAGAAATTATAATACATCATTTATTTGCAATGTTTCTACCAACTTGTTACATTTTCAGAAAATCTAACTGAATATACATTGGTTGTCATTATAATTTCTCAAACCTCAAGGGGTGCTCGGGTAATTATCCCTACACAAACACACACACATATATATATATCTATATATATTCGTTATTTAGTATTTGTGATGCAAATTGTGAATAAATTCAGTGAGAAGGTGATAGTACCAAAAACAAAGCCAAATATAACATTTCAAGGGCAAGGCTATACATCAACTGCAATTGTGTGGAACGACACGGCCAATTCTTCTCATGGCACCTTCTACAGTGGTTCAGTACAAGTTTTTGCAACCAACTTTATTGCCAAAAACATAAGTTTTATGGTATGCATGACGAATTTAATTAAGCAAGAGGAATACATGAATTATACATAATATATAGATAATTTATAATATTAATAAATTTTTTATCAGAATGTGGCTCCGATTCCAGGGCCAGGAGCGTTTGGAGCACAAGCAGTAGCACTTAGAATAGCAGGAGATGAAGCAGCATTTTGGGGGTGTGGCTTCTTTGGAGCACAAGATACTCTACACGACGACAGGGGTCGACATTACTTCAAGGATTGCTACATCCAGGGTTCCATTGATTTTATTTTCGGAAATGGAAAGTCATTTTATGAGGTAATTACAAATTGGACCCATTTAGCACCAAGCAAGACTTAACTAATTTATACATTGAATAATTACCTCAACACTTCTGAGATTTGATATAATTATCAAAACATTATGATATTTGAATAATTATCATATGTTACAGTATCATGCACCTCCCGTTAGTTCACAGCTAACGAAAAACTTCATGAAATTTGTGTAACATTGCAGTTACAAAACAAGAAATCCAACATATCGGATGAAATATTACAAGTAGATACCCTGTTCAGAGTGTTTACTTGTAATGTTATATAAAACTAAGTTGTAACCCGTCTCTACTTAGTCATGTCCCAAAAGCATTAAATTGTGGTTTTTCAGATTAGGGGAAACCTTCTCATGCACATTGCATGAGTGTGACAGAAATTAAATTAAATTAAATTAGTGTTCCTATGATCGCCGTATTTGACAATCTTCTCTTGATTTATAATATTAATTTTTATTACAGAACTGCCATATAACGTCAATAGCGAGCCCAGTGGCACCTGGTGTAAGAGTCATTAACGGAGCCGTAACGGCGCACGGGCGAGCTTCCAAGGACGAGAACAGCGGCTTTTCATTCGTGAACTGCACCATCGGAGGCACCGGAAGAATATGGTTAGGGCGAGCCTGGAGGCCTTTCTCCACCGTTGTCTTTTCCTACACTACCATGTCTGATATTATTGCACCTGAGGGATGGAACGATTTCAATGACCCCACCAGAGATCAGTCAGTCTATCAATTTCATTCTTTATTTTGCTGAAATTATTTAGTGGTTTCTTTCAAATATAAATCACTTACCATACCACAAAACAATATAATATGACTGACAAAAAATCATCATGTTCTGATAAAAAATTATTTGATAATATGTAAATTGTGACTAATAGTATATATTAGGTAAGAATAACTTTCATTTTCTCAGTAATAATATCGGATAACAATTTTTATTTTGTGACAATATAATTTAATGGTGACAAAAACTAGTGTTTTAGAATCACTATTAACAATTTGTGACATATGTATAGTGATAATTTAACAACAAAAATAAATTATTACTAAAATTTGTACGTGTCACTAATGTCAATAATGACATTTTAAACACAACTTTTGCCATTATTTATGTTTGATAAAGTCATTATTATGTGTAATTAGTGACAAATTAATTTCATATTATCCTTCGCAATGTCAAAATCACTATAAAAATGGTAATATAAACATGATGAAACTTGATGATTAATTTGTGCTTGTTATTGTAAGCTTTTTGAATAAGTGAAAATTTTGGGTTTCAGGACAGTATTTTATGGGGAGTACAATTGCACGGGTGATGGAGCTAATATCACACTGAGGGCGCCATACGTACAGAGACTTAACGACACGCAAGCTTCACCATTTCTTAATGTTTCTTTTATTGATGCTGATCAATGGCTCCAACCCTTCACTTAAAATTATATATGGAAAATTGGAAATTATGAAGCTATACCTGACAATTTAAATTATAAAAATTCTTTTGTTCATCAAAACTTGTCAAGAATGACGAGAAAATATAAAAATGACAATGTTGTCTTCACATTTTCTTCTTCTTCTTCTTTTTTTTTTTTTTCAAGGAAAATTCTTACTCAAATTTAATTTGATTAATGTCAGCTGATTGTACGGCATGAATGATTTATATTTAATTTTTTTTTGATACAGAATTTTTTGCTTGTAATTTTCAAATTCAAGACAAGCACTTAATCATACTATATATATTTCAAAATTCATACCAATAATAAGCAAACAGAAAGAAAGGCAAGTAAAAGCCACCAATCTCTCTCCACCCAATCAAAGGGCATCTTTGTATTTTTACGTGCATAACTGCGGGAGTTGTTCTGCTCGCTCATGGCATTAGGTGGCGACTAGGAACTTCAGGAATCAGGAGGATTCTCGTTCGGAATGTATTATTAGCAATACATATCTAAAAAAAAAAAAAAAAAAAAGAAAAAACTACAAGAAATTAAGAGTTCATTTGACAATAATTTATAAAAGTCGCAAAAATAATCTATAAACGGTTATTTTAACATATATTACATAATTTTGAAAACACGCCCTTATAGTATTTCAAAAATTACATGCATTAGTCCAATGGTCCTGCAATAATTTATGAACAGTGAAAAAAGAATAAAATAGGGTTTTCATATAAAATAATTGATGACAATAGTAAAAATATTGACGGAAGCTAACATTGTCTATTTGATATAAAACAAACTTGAATCATATATAGGGAGGGTATTTGTAAGTCTAAAAGATTTTTTATAATTAGGTCAAATTTCAAGGGTTTTTGATAATTAACCCGTAAAATATAATTTTTCTTAATGGGTCCGATTGTTTCCTTTACATTTTCCTCATTAATATTTTGGTGTAATAGTTCTATAATTTGGAAAGTGATTTAGAAAAATTATATGATAACTAATGAACATTGTTTATCAAATAGTATATGTCTTTTCTTCATCATTATTGCTATCTGTCAATTTGGCCGTGTGATGAAGCTTCCATATCCAATCTTTGCAAGGATCAAATTATAAGCTATCAATGAGATAGAATATTTAACTGAGAGGATACAATTAAATTTAGAAGTATTTTTATTTTCCAGAAAGAATTTTTTTTTTAAAAAAAAAAAGACATCAAAGATTTTTTTTTCCTTTTTGTATCTTTTTAGTGTTGAAATCACCACGGTATAAAGAATTTTTGTTGCAAATATATCTATATATATTAATGTATGTTGCGATTAAAGAATATGGGAAACTTTGTCCCATATGGGAAAGTTAAAAATAGTTTGTCTTATTCAAAATCCTTTGTGCGACAAATTAAATTTCTTTTTATAGAAAACAAGGAGAAACATGTGGAACTAAATATGTTTGTTTAAAACCACTTAATGCTTTTTAATTTAGAGGATTATTACTACTTTTATTTTGTAATTATATTTATTACAAAGTATTATATCTGGTTCTTGGAAAGATTTATTTTTAAAAGAAAGATTATGTCTATTATCATACATGTAATTTAGCTTAAAAGTTGTAATGATTATAATTAATGAGTGCAATATTTCATTTATTATAAATAGACAGTACCTCTATGGATTCAGATATATAAAAACTATTATAAGATTTCCTATTTAAACAAAGTTATTTTGTAAATTACTTAGAAGTTGTGAGTTAAACTCTTTAGAATTGCCATCTGCAAAGTTGGGTGATTTTTTTGTATCCTGGGGTAAATTGCTTTAAGAAATTTGTCAACAATTTCTTAGAAAGTAAGGGCAAAAATCACTTTAAGGATGATAATATCATGCCTCAAAATCGTGCAGTTATTTTCTATTTTCCATTAAGATATTCCAACAATTTTGAATATTCAACTCACGCGCAGTGTCTCCGCTAAGTGCTTTTTGACCCGTCCGTTAAAGAAGTTGGCAATCAAAGTAAGCAGGTCTGAACTCAAATCAAAATTCAATTCAAAGAACATTTCATTATCAGTACCAAACAAATTTCTTATAATAAAAAATTAGTAAAAAAAAGGAATGATTGCACCTATCATCATACGTGGATATTAGAATATAATATTAGTCTTTTCACACTATTGTCAAACTAGAAGTCCATGACCGCAACGTACGATCCCAAATCCCAATTTTCTTCGCAGAAAGATTTTCATCTTGGCTCAACTTCACCAAACGAGTGTGCTGCGTACTTTTCTTTCCGGAAAATTTCACTTATTGTACTACACTTTGTACTTCTTGCCATATGTGTTTTTTTTTTTTTTTTTACTTCAAACAAATTTGATGCCATATCTAATTCTGTGATAAAAGTGGTACTTCTAATAATTTTCTTTAATGGAGAGCTCACATGATCGTTATTTTAAACTCTTTATAGTCATGTAAGTAACTTTTGAATAGAAACTTAACTTTTTTAGCCTTTTACAACCTTTTCAAAAGGAAATTTAGGGCTATAAGACTAAAAATGTTGTAAAGGGCCAGAAAGTTTTCCTCTAAAAGGGTTATAAAGGACTAAGTTTCCCTCTAAAAATTACTTGCATGGTTGTAAAGAGTTGATAGGTATACATGATTAGCTTTTTAATTGAAGAGTAATAGCCATGTTAGCTCTCCGTTAAAAAAAACGGTTGAAAGTATCAAGTTTGTATGGGATGAAAATAAAGATACCACATACGTCAAGTACTTTAAATTATGGTATCCAAAGTGAAGATTTTCCTTTTCCTTTCTATATGCACATGAGAAATTGATGCTAAGATACTGATTTGAATCATCGACCATGAACTAATGAATGCGAGGTATTCCTACCTTTATCACGAGCCAAGATAAAATCAAGAGAAAATATAAAAGATAAATAAATTAATGTTGTAGTTATTTTACGTACTGGACCTGAAGCTCCGTATTTTGATTTTTATAGGTCTATTGTACGGTATAAATATATATATATATATACACATAATAGACATATTCAATAGTGTAAGGAACACTTTGAACATACAGCTTGGTTCTCTCCTCCCCCCTCTTCTCTTCTTCTTCTACTTTCTTTTCCGGAGGAACTCATTGTCATGATGATGGAAAATATTTAATTATTTCATTTTATGAAAAGGAATCTGAGACCTACATATCCTTATCCTAAGACAAACTTGTCAGTTATCGAAGGAGAGACTTTTTCATCCAAGGTCCTTAAACGGGGCACTCTATTCAATCCTATAATTAATTAATAGCAATGCTTTTAGACTAACGTTGATCGTTCACACGGCATAAAATATTTGTTTATTATCCTATCATCATATTTAACATGTCATATCACTATATTCAAACATTTGTTTAAATTGCAGGGTGGAAGTTTGATAATTATAGAGATCATCAGCTCGATCCTTACTAGTATGTAAGATTATTTTTCTACCGTATAACAGGCTGTTATGAATTTTTTTACTAATTTAATAGATTGCTAATGATTTATTTCTTTATTATTGATTAATGTACTGATGTATTATTTGAATGAAATTGCTTCTCTTAGAAAAAAGAAAAAATCAAATCTAACTACTAAAAATATGTGCAATAGTGACACACTTTATGTAACATTTTGTCAAAATCATCCCTACAATCTGCTTGTTAAGGGTTGGGTCAGCCCTTTTACGCAACCCAAATTCAAGACCCAATTTCCAAAAATTGGAATGTAATATGCTAGACTATTCATAGCATAAGTATGTTAATCACAACATTGATTTCTTGATTTCAAGAATAAGGTAAACTAAGTTATCATTTGATTAAGTTTCCTATGACATACCAAGTGTATATGGGACACAATTGAAGCGAAAATAGAGCCGGTAATTTTCACATATATTAATTTAATTAAATCTTTGACTAAGATTCTCTCAAATCCGATGTGCATCTAGACTAACTTTGAGTACTTTTCGTTGAATAAGTTTACTCACAATATAGTTAAAGAGCAAAAGATTCAATCAATTGCTTTGACTACCATTAAAATTGTTGCACGTATGATGCAAAACCTTACTTCGCTTAACTAAAAGTCTTTTTCTTTTTTTTTTTTTTT
>JACFYI010003026.1:139900-152010 GCA_014898755.1 Handroanthus guayacan | reverse complement strand
GCTAGGCACTAGGACGCCCAAGCTACTGGAAAAATGGGACTTTTAGTCTGAGAGTGGGCGCTGGGGCGCAGCACTGACTCTAGGGTGAAAATTCAATTTTTCGTCTTTTGATTTTCTTCAAATTTTTTATCCAAAAATACATTTTTGAGCTTCTCATATACATAAAAATATTTATAAATCATCATTTTGAATTTTGGTTTTGAAATTTTTTGAAAGATCATTTTAACGTAAAAAAAATACGGTTTTGTCTATATCTCTTGTTTTCAATCAAACTTTTAGTTCGTTTACCCCTCCTAGTCCATGGTCTATTGTTCAAGTTCAATCCAAAGCACTGGTATAAAGATTTAGATGATTCAATAAGCTTCAGATTTTTTATATTCAAGGATTTGAGCATGGAATAGCAAGGATAACAAACAACAACATCAGTTCACATGCTCAATACATCAAAAGGGCATCATATACTCAATAACTCGTAACATGCTCGATCATTTAAGGAAAAGTGAAAAACATATGCTCATGAAGAAGAGAAGAAGCCATAAGTCTTACCTCTCGTAGCTAATAAACTTGAGTAAGTGCAAGATCCATGCTTAATCCAACACCTATAACCATATACATACTTATGTCAAACACTATCATACATATCACTTAACCATTTTTAAACCACAAGTCTTAAACTTCTTACCAAGAGTTTGGGTTGAGAACACCACACTAGAATCCCCTTTGAACAAAAATTGATTTTGAGAGAACAAGATGTGCAAGTAGTGTTTGTCCTTTTAATTGAAGAAATTTTTCTAAGTATTGAAGTGCAAGAATTTCTGCAAAAACTTAAGGCTCATTTTGAGCTTATTTATAGAAGGAAAATAGGGGTCAAAAGAAGAGAATCTTTAAGTCCAAACCCCTCAAAATAAATATCAAAACTTTGGTGATAGGTTAGGGTGGCTTGTGATGGATGGATTGATAGCAAATATCCAATCCATCACCACCATGGTGGCTGCTGAAGCTGGACGGTTTTCAGCTTCCATTTTTCTTTTCTTTTTTTTTTTAAATCAAAGATGCTTTTCTATAGTCAACATTAGTGGCTAGGTTTTGGGCTTGAAATGAGCTTGTTTCATGGGCCATTTGGGCTTGTTTTTGGGTCGAAAGTGACGAGAAATTGAAATAGGTGTGCTTGAAAAATCTTCGGATACGTAAAACGTGTTTTGGTTTTAAAATGATGTTTGATTTTGAAATCAAATAAATTTTTGATAAGTCATCGATTCAAAATTTTGATTTAGGAAATTCTCGGGTGTTACAGTCCTAGTTAGCTTAAATCTTATACAGATATAGATTTTTAATAGGCTTTGCTTTAAAATAGGCTTAGGACCTTAATATATCAGTTTTAATAGACTTAAAAACTCCAAAATTTATATTACACAGAATAATTGATAATTATAATACAATTATCTAAACAAAGAAAAAACATAACTTAACATGATTATAATCTAAATTAAACCCATGCACATACAAAAAAGATACAGTCTTAGTGTTAAGAATGTAATATAAAATTAAATGAAGTTAATTAATATAAATATAATAACATAAGTATTATAAATACTTAGATACATATTATATTATATTCAATTTATATAGGCCGCTATGGTAGGCTTTATAAGCTTTTACTAAAGGGGAAGTTATTTAAAAGTATCAAAGCCTACATTCATTTTGTAATTTACTCCCCACTAAAACTTTTAGATAGTCAACTCCACACTTTTGTAACACTCCAAAAATTCCTCTAATTGAATTTTTAATCCGTTATGTACTTTACAACAATTTGTTTTCACAATTACGAAAAAAATTTTCTTGTAATCAAAATAGTTTTCTACATTCGAAAAACTTTTCTCGCATTTAAAAATTTGTATACACATTATTTTGGCTCAAACGAGCCAATTAAGCCCAAATTTTGACCTAATATAGCTCAATTTTCAGCCCAACAAATCAAAAAAAAAAAAAAAAAAAAAAAAAAAATACACACACACACACATATACAAAACAAATCGGCCAAAGAAGATTGAGGGGAGGATTTCCCTCACCAACTCACCAACTCCTTGTACTTAGCCCCTCATTGCAAGCAACATGTGAGTAAATTTGATGCAATCCAATCGTGGCAAGTGGCAACTCTCCACAGTTTTGTAATTGCAAAAGAGTCCCTCTCCTCTTCTATAAATAATCTTAGTCTTGTAAGACAAGAATTTACTCTTGCCAAGACTACTCTTTTCCTTGCATACTTTACATACAAGCTTCTTGCACTTCACTCTCTATATACTTATATCTATATATCTATATATCTATATATATCTCCACTCAAAGAAAACTACATCTCTATCTTACTTAGAAAAAATTTATCTATCTCTTATAACAAATACACAACTCACTTATAAAAAAGGGGAAAAGTAAGGGAGGCACTCACATTGAACCACTTTGGTAAGCTTGGAACTCTAAGTATATAAGAAATATGGAAGGTAATTTAAGCCCATATTTCGCTTCTTTAAGATGTTTTAAGACTAAAAAATAATTTTCTTTTCTAAGTCCGAGGTCCAACCTGATTCGTTCTGTAACAACTCGAAATTCCCCAAATAAATTTTAAAAGTGGAAAAATTTTCCTAATTTAGTTTTAAGCTCTTAGTTTTAATCAATAAATATTTTAAAATATTTTTGAAAGAAACTCTAATCGACAACTGATTTTTTGCCAATTTGAGATTTTTCTTACAATAAAAAAATTCATTTCATACCTAAAACTCATCCTAAATATTATTTTGGTCCAAGAATATTCATAATTATATTTTTAAACCCTTAGTTTTAACATTTAAAACTTATTGTCATTTAAAATAATTTTTATCGCTATTATCCGAAAAACTTTAAAACGGCAAAATTACTTCGATTTAGCACCAAAAAATTTTATTTCAATCAAATTTGACCCAAACACATTATTTCTAACCCAAAACCATGCACATTTAGCCAAAAGATTATGCCCAAGAAATTGTCTAACTTTTAAGTCCAAAGTCCAAGTTCATTTCTAATTTTTTTTAAAAAAAAAGAAAAAAAAATCAGCAGCTCAGTCGCCCACACACACACACACACACACACACCCCTACACTATGTTAAGACCAAGTCTTGACGTCTAAAAACATGTGATAGAAAGGAAGAGATAAGAGAAGACAAGGGATGACTCATACCCATTAGTCATCGTGTTCATTAAATGACATTGAATGTCATTTTTTATGTTTATAAAAAATATCACTCTTCATTCTTTTAACTTGAAGAGGGATTTGTGATTAAAAGAAAGAAAAGATAAGAGAAAATCACTTATCTTTCTCCCTTCTCTCCTATGGCCAAAAGATGAGGGGTGTGTGTGTAACTCAATTTTCTTCTATTTTGACTCATAATTTTCACCATAAATTTAAAGGGGAATAGTAGGGGACTTTATCATTTGCACAATTCTCAAGTTTGGTAAGATTTAGTTAAGACGTTAATGGCTAATTGCTTGATTTAAGTGAAACCTAAGAGGTTTCTTCTTGATGTTAGGATCTATTGAGAAATCTTGAAGAGAGCCCTTGAAACTTTCAAATTTGGGTAGTTAAAAAGGTAAGGATAATGATATTCCCTTCTTTATGTTCATCATGTTTAGTTCATGGTTCCATTTTTGTGAGAAATCTATTGAAGACATGCTTGTTAGTATGTTTATTGCTATAACTTCTTTGATTGTCATGAGTTTGTACTTATTGGCCCACTTGATGAACCATCATGTTGTTGTTGATGGAACATGACCTAGCTTGTATTTGTGGAACATGAATTTGACCTTAGGGCTATAAGAAACTTAGTGGATCATCACTTACGTTTAGTAGTTAAGTGATTTAATGAAATAAATACAGTTCAAAACCATTAGTTGCTCTCGGGTAACTGTAGGCAGTGTACTCACCTCATTTCAAAAATTTGAAACCTCCACTTATCTTGCTCCAAAAATTGCATACAGGATACCCTTGGAACCCTTATTGAGTCTAGATATTTTTAGAACAAAAAATCACCTAAAAACAAGGAGGGAAATAGTAGAAAAAATTGTGGAACCCAGCCTGCCATTTTAGCTAAAACAGAGGAGATCTCTGTCATACTCTCAATTTTAAAAATTTGTAACTTGTCCTCCTCACATCCAAAAATTTCATAGAATATGCCGTTTGAAACTTTATTGAGTGTAGTTAGTGTTAGAATTAAGAATTACTCAAAAACATCAAGAAAAATGATCGAAAAACCCCTAGAACCGAACTTGACAGATTACCTGGGGAGCAGGGTACTCACTGGATTGAGTTAGAAACAACGTAGTCTCACTAATTAATGATACTACATGTAGTCTCACTAGCAACAGCACAAACAATGTCTTTTTGTATATCAGGTGATGTTAGCTTGACATTTTTACATGCATTCTTGCAAGCTCTATCAATTGTTTCATTGTGAACACAAAGAAATTTTAAGAGCTCAAGAAAATTACCTTGATTCATTGAGTTGTTGGATTTGTTGTGACCTCGAAAAGCTAGTCTTTGGCGTAAAAGAAATTGAATACAATCAACTATTACAATCAACTAAATCCTATATTATCTTTTAATTTGATCAGATTGCTTGGCAAGAGCTATTTCAATATGTCCTTGTTTCATCAATCCTTCACAATTTGCCCATGCTTGATTATGAGAACTATTAGGACCTCCAATATGTACTCCAAGTCTCTCTGTTTTTTTTTCAATTTGTAAAACCACCAATGATAAATGTGTCTCCACTCCCTTGTTCCCCACTTTCAGTCCTCATAAGATAACAACACAAGCAATAAATTCCATTTTTTGAAATACTATATTCTAACCAATTCCCAAACTCAGTAAACCACTCCAGGTTAAAATGACGCATTGTATTTCCACATTTCCTTTGAGGAAAATTGTGCTTACGAGGTTGACAAGGACCGTTTTGCAAATAAGCTCCCCAAATTTCATCACGAATATTAGGATGATATTCTGAAATCTTTGGTCGAATGCCAGGATTAGCAGGAAGATTTCTCAGATCAATATCTAAGAATCTTTTCTTTGTTTTTGGTTGAACAGTATCTTGATTATTTGATGTTCGTTGGCTTGATGATAATTCTCCGACCATTGTCTTTCTTTTCATAAATTTATCCATTTTTGCAAAAACTAATAAAATTAAAAAAAAAAAATTAAACTAATGAAAAAAATTAAACAATATGAGCTAAAAAATTGAAGAGATGATATGAGTCAAGAAAAATTTATCCATTGTCTAGGTTATTAAAGAATAAAAATATTTACTTGTTAGTTTTTCACAAAATTCCTTTTTATTAAAAAATTTCTTTGAAAAAAATTCTTTCTCAATGAATAAAGATTCTATCCTAAACCTTAGATAAGTAAAAATAAAATAAATAAATAATAAAAAAAGCTTCAATTTTGTGTTGGCTATGCCAAAATTTTAGAGTTCATGGTTGATACAATACAAATTATTGAAACAAATCAAGCTTCTATTATCAATATTGTACTTGAAATAAAGGAATTAGAGATTTACATATTCTAGTTCTTAGAAGAGAAAGAAAAAAATCATGGGCCACTCTTGAATCTCTTTAGAAATTAAAATAAACACAAATCATTGTATTGATATTTAAAAATGGGAAAAAAAGAAGAGAGTAAAGAGAAAAAAAAAAGTAGGAGTATTATATAAATTATTTGGGATTTGGGAAATGGAAAAGTAGAGATAGGTTGGGCTTGGAAGGGGCTTAGACTTCTTAATTTTTAGGGCACTTAAGTCTTTTTTCCTTAATGATAGATTGTAGAGCATGGGGGCAAATTTTTAATTTAGTGGGGACAATTTGGAAATATAGCATACCTAGGGGTTCTTTTAAAAAATTCAGTGGGGGCAGCTGCCCCCAGTACCCCCACCTTGGCTCCGCCACTGTTGAAAACCAACCCTTCTTTCACCAAATCAACACAAAAAATGGCCGTTAGAAACCTTATTAAGTGTAAATGATGTTAGGCTCAAGAAGTTTTGAAAACCATGGAAAGTCCTGCCCAGAAAAATTCTTGAATCTAATATGTCAAACTGAGCCTGGTTTGCGGTAGAACGTTTAGTCAGATTGAAAAATTTATAACTGATAAACCGCTCATCAAATTTTCAATATAAAACCACTGTTGGAAAGCTTGTCAAGTCTAGATTTTCTTAGAATTTAAGCGTCAATTTTAACTCATTCGATTGTATTTTTAATATGGTCGGGTAATTAACTGCCATTCTTAAGAAAAGTAATTGACAAAGGGATTTTGATATTGGATTATTAGGTGAGTTGCTTTGAGCCTACCTGGGAAATCAGAAGCATATTGTGGGTTGTGATAAAAAATTATGGCTTTCCCTTATGCTCTTAGATAATGGAATCTTTAGTATCATGATTTCATTTTCTTATTTCGATTGTAATGAGCGTGAGTCTGAATTCGTTATTGCTATTTCTTATTGAATTATTATCGATTTCCTGCCTTGTTTGACGATCACTATGGACATATGAATACGAATAGTCATTCTATTGTTTAGTCACTGACTTGATAATTTGGTATTTGGAATAACTTTATATTTGGAAAGTTTTGGACATTACCAAATACGTATTGTTTTGTTTGAAATTTGAACATGGACTTACTTGGCTTGTTTTGAAAAATTCTTACACTCAATTTTGGACCCTGTTCCATGAACTTTACTTTATTTTGTCTCGTTAAGTCTACTTTTGAAATATTTTCAAAACACTGTCTTTAGTTACTCTTTGAAAGTAGTTTTAAAGTAATATTCGTTAATTTTGCTGCTTTGAAATAATTTTCCAGTATCGATTATGTTTCTGTCTTCTTTGAAGTATTCCCAAAATACTTTATGAATCTCACTCCTTTAAAATATTTTCAAAATATTATCCGTAGTTTTTACGCTTCAAAAATAATTCCGCTATATTGTTTAGGAGTTCGTTTCCTCTGAAATACTTAAAGGTGATAACTACGTTCTCGTTTCCTTTTGAAATATTTTCATAGTACTTTACAAATCTTCCTCCTTTAAAACGTTTCAAAATATTTTTGAAGGATTTTACTCTTTTAAATTGTTTCAAAAGTATTATTCTTAATTTTTACTACTTTGAACCATCTTCGAAAAATTAATTATATTTCTCCTCCTTTTAAAATAATTTTAACGTATAATGTGATATAGTTCCGTTTTTTGAAAGATTTTCAAAACATTGACCGATATGTCCGTTTTTGATATGTTTCAAAATGTCATTTGAAATAATCACGAAAAACTCTTTGAATTATTTTTGAAAATATCGTCTGATATGTCCATAGTCCATTCATTTGAAATGATTGAGCTCGCAGTATTGCTTGATATGTTTTTTATTCCCATCGAGTTGATTGATCGTGTCTGAGATTGTTTTAAATTTCATATTGATTGAATCGGATTAATTGTGAATGATTGTTACTCATTGCATACCATTCTATGGATATATTTGTTTATGTCTGATATATGTTCGAAATCCATTATTGTTTAAAATTAGACAATTGATACAGATTCTGAAATTTTTGATTGATTGATTGTTGGACCCTGGGAACTACCGGTGAGAGCGCGAGGGAGGTGTTGGACTGTCAGCCAGTCTCCTGTCAGGTTTTTCTATTATTGGGTAATTCCAAGGAGCCTGGAGGTAGGTGTCTGAGGGATTACTCTAGGGTTCGTGGTTAACCGTGCTGCAGCAACTGTGCCTTAATTGTGATTGGCGCTCCTCTAGTGGTCGAGGAAACAAATTTGGAGCGATAAGGATTATATGTATATTGAGTTATAAGGGTAACAGATCCACCAAATATTTGTTTCAACCTTATATGTTTTGACAAGAATGTGATAAAGTTTATAAGTTATCCGTTCGTATAGTTCATTCTGAATGATTCTATTTTTTTTTATATCACATTCATGGTTTGTTCTTGCTATGACCCTTGTTCCAACCTTATACTCATGGCATATCTTAACTCGTTTGGTTTCTGAATTGCCTGAGCTCACTATTTGATTTGTACTCAATTGTTGGACATTCCAATCTTGTTTATTGATTCGTCTTTTATTTATTGGACCTTTTGAAATTTTTCACTTGAGTCTCGTTTGATATTTTATGGTTCTACTCCTAGTCATAATTTCTTACTAAGTCATTCGGACTTATTTTATAAGTTTTAACATGTGTAGGTGATTGAGATTTGGGATTTGCATCAAGCTTGGAGATTTTAATTGCCAGATTTTGGGTATGAAAAATTGGAAATTTGTAATAGTTTGTAGTATTTATACATACTGAGGTTAGTGCTAAAAGTAGATACCTTACTGAAAATTTTGGGGCTTGTAATGAGTATGTATTTGATTGTAGATTGAATAAAATTTTTGCTACATTAAAAGTTGAGAATGGTTTGTTTTTAGCTCCTCCCCATCGGGTAGTGTTTTGGACATAGTAGCGGATGCTCCAGGACTCGGGGCGTTACACGTTCGTTGAAATCGTGAGTTATATGAATTTGTGCCCCCGAATGGGGATTATATGTCTGAATATGTTTTGTTTGTTCAAAACCTATCCATATGTTAAGCATGAAAGTTGGGTCCTAGGAATTCTCAGGTAGTATCGGATTGGACGATGTCAGATTGTCAATCTGAACTACTGAAAATTCTTGTATATTGGGTAGTTTGGAAAAATCCTGGAGGTAGGATTTTGAAGGGTTAGTCAGAGGCACGTGGAGTCAACTATGCCTTTTAGCATGTTTGGTGCTTCTTGATGGAGCAATGGAGGGATAAGTATTATGTATATGTTATATGTTGGAGTTATAAGAGTGACAGACCGACCTAAAGTTTGATCGGCCTTATGTATTTGTTGACATGAATGTAATAAAAATTTATAAGTTATTCATTCATAATGTACTTTTTGAATGTTTCAATTTGATATTTGTTAACACAGTCATGGTTCGTTCTTGCTATGCCTTTTGTTGAATCTTATATTTTTCGTCATATGCCATAAGTCTTACTGGGTCAGTGGACTCATGATTTTATCATCTATCATGTAAGAAATTAGCTCCCGGATCATTTGAAGCTTTGAGAACTTTATGTTAGAACTTTTGGACTTGATATTTGTATATATAAATGTGTTTTGATTAGTTGGAACTTGTTGGGAATTTTTGTACCAACTTGGTTTGTATCTCTTGGATTATTAGTTGTATTTGTAAATGTTGAGCTTGCAAATTTAAGTTATACTTTGGAATTTAAGTGATAGAGATGATATGAGTATTTTGTTATGGTTTTTAGTTAGCTCCCTCTTTGTTGAGTAACGTTTCGAACCTAGAGGTGGATACTTCAGGACCCGGGGTGTTATAACTTTTCACTTTTTTTTAAGAGTTCACTCCCTCCCCACCTAATTTGGCCAATATACCCTTCATTAGTATTTTTCCACTATTTTTTTGGTTATTTCTTCTCCACTATCCATGCTCCCAAACACTCTAACCTAACTTCTCCTTCTTGAAAGCTACTGAAGAATAAGAAACAAGAAAAAGGGTAGAGCTGTCGACACCACAACCACAACCACCTGCATTTTCATTTCGCATTCAGTGTCCATCATTTTATTTGCATTCTCATTCTCTACTACAGTTCAATGATATATTTTTTTTTTGCACTTTTATCCTTTCTTTGTGAAAAATGTCTGCAAGTGATGAAGAAAGTGAAGGAGCATCTCTTCAAATATTAGGGAGTTGCCACTATAGGGACCAACTCCACATAATGTCAATTAGCTCAACTCCAATGGACCTATACCTTAATCTTGTGCAAAAGTGGAATGAAATCAAGTTGGAGCTCTTCACTCTACAATACTTAGCTCCCGTGAGAAATTGTGTGTGACTTTGAGTAGTGATACCGATGTTTTGACTATGGTCCTACTACATCTGATCCTAAAGATGAACATTATTGACATTCTGGTCAGCCGAAAAGATAAGCCCAGTAGACGTGGAAGGAATGGCAGTGACATATATAGGTAATTCTTCACTATTTAAATGTATTGTATTAGTTTAGAAAAATACTACATTTATTTGAAATTATACTAGACTACAAAATTTTGTACACTTAAAGTATTATATGATGATACTTCATTTATCTAGAGTTGTACTGCACTAAAATTTAAACATTTGAGTGTTCCACTATAATACTTCATTTATAAAAACTATACCAAAATGTTTGAATTTTATAATTTGAGTGTTTCAGAGTAATTTTCATTTATCAAAAATTATATTGCTTTGTTTGAATTTTATACTTCAAATGTTCTACGGTAATGCTTTATTTATGAAAAAATGTACTGCGTTTTTAGAATTTTATACTTTGAGTATTCTTTGATAATAATTCATTAATAAAAAATAGTACTGCAATGTTTGAATTTTATACTACGAGTGTTTTTGATAATACTTAATTTATCTAAAATTGTCCTACATTGTTAAACTCAAAGGAATGCACTAGAGGAGGATATTGGTTCCAGTAGTGCGTTTTAAAATGAAATGGGTTTATTTAGCAACTCACTTGATGGATGAAAATATTGTATACATAGAGAGAGGGACAAATATTCATGGATGCTAACGAATTCAGAATCATGCTAAAAAACTACATGGTTGCTAATGCACGATCATTTGTGCATAAGAAAAATGATAGCAAAAAAATCATAGTGGTTTGTAGTGATGAAAATTGCTACTGGCGGATTCATGCATCAAAGCATGAGGTAGATAAGTTATTCGACATTCAAAGTTGCAACTGGTTACACATATGTGATAAGGCAAATCTTCACACGAGGGAACATTCGAAAGCCGATTCTATGTGGGTTGCAAACTTTGTCAAGGAAAAAGTGAGAGGAGAACCAAGTTGCTAGCCATGTAATATATTGAAAGATATCTATCTATAGAGAATATGGTGTGAAACTTCCTTACCACAAACTATGGATGGGTAAGGAAATTACTATGCATGACATTCATAGGGTGGAGAAGGGATCTTATGACAAATTAAGATGTGAAGTAAACAAACCCAGGAAGTGTTGCAGACTATGAGATTGACCCAAGTGGTAAAAAATTTCATCGGCTCCTTATATGCTTTAGTGCTAGTCTTTTGGGTTTTCTTCGTGGTTGTAGACCATTGATATTCTTGGATGGAACCCACACTAAAAATAAATACAAAGAATGCTTACTAATGCTGTGTGCAAGGACCCAAATGATGATTTATTCACGATAGCATATGCAATAGTTGACGCTGAAAATTATATCAATTGGGAGTGGCTCTATTTTAAGTTGAGAGATATCTTAGATTCTCACCATGGCATGGGCTTCACAAGGTTTATATTCTTCTTCGATCAACATACAGGGCTTTTTAAGGCCATCTATATGGTATTTTCTGGTAACCACCATGCATATTATTTGAGACACTTGGTGGATAGTTTTAAGAAGCAAGTAAGAACTTTATCTTTAGTGGTTAAATAATTTATTGAAAAAATGTATAATTTATATATTTATTAATTCAATAATTTTAAATTTAAGCATTAAGGAGGTACCCCTTACACAACAAAAAGCATTGGACTTCTGTTTCCATAAAAGCTGCATATGTTCTTACAAGGCAGGAGTACACCAGACATATAGACAACATATTGGAGTCAATGCCTCTAGCCTTATAGTTTATTATGTAGTCTGAGCCACAATGTTGAGACTGATGGTAAGTGATAAATAATAATCAAGCAGAATGTTGGAATATTCAATGGGTGAAACTAGTTTGATTTATGGCGGTTGCAGCCATGGTCGATCACATACGCACAAAAATAATGGTTATAATGCATGACTGAATAGAAGAATCTAATAAGATGGATGGCGAACTATGTCTCAAGCAAGAGTAGAAATTGACAATCAATTATATGGCCTCCCGTAGGTTAAAAGTTGAGAGGTTGAGTAGTTTGAGTTTTGAGGTGCTTGAAAATGACAAGCCGTATGCTGTGGATTTGCATAGCCGGGCTTGTTCTTGTAGAGTATGGCAAATTGATAGAATGA
>JACFYI010003026.1:128624-139800 GCA_014898755.1 Handroanthus guayacan | reverse complement strand
ATATATGGAAGGCTTCGTTCTCCTCTCCAACCGATGTGGGATAAGCCCTACCTAAAGCAGGGACCTTACAGGTTGAGATGTAAAGACAAACATACCAAGCAGTGATAAGCCTGATTCCAACATTTGATATGGATATGTTTTGTGTAGATGATGATGGTGTCATTAATGCACCAGATGTGCGATCTCAACCAGGTTATAGAAGGACGCAAAGGGTTCTTTCATAAGTTGATATACGTGTAAAAAATTGTAAAAAGTGTAGTCGGCCTGTGCATAACCGTCGTACATGCAAAAAAGCATTGAATTAGAAAAATTACACTTAGCATCAACAATGTATTGTTTATTTCACATTTTTCTTTCCATCTTCATTATTGTAGTACCTTTTACTATAACTTACTGACTCATTTTTTTTTTCTTGTTATCTTTGTTTTTAAATCAGTGAAGGAAGTACTTGTGGAAGATTAGAATTTCTAAAGGATATTTATTCTTGAAAAGTTTCATTGTAATATCTGGACTACTTGTATTGTATTGTTTGAACTGTTTTATGTACTACTAATGTGTTGATGTATTTGTAGGCATATTGTGTTAGACATATAATTCATGGCATACTCTATATATGTACTACTGCCGTGTTGATGTTTGTATTTAATTTATATTCATAATGTATTCTAGAGCATTTTATACTCAGTTGTAGGACATTTATACTTCATTTATGTGGATATTATACTTGAGATAGAACATTTTTGGGAAAAATTACAATTTTCGTCCTGTAACTATGTCATTTTTCACTTTTGGTCCTGTAATTATTGAATTAACAAACTTAGTCCTGTAACTTACGTCAATTTTTCTTTTTTGCCCTTTTTTCGCCGGCGGTGAACTTTGTCTGATCAAAATCCTATGTGGCTCACCGGAAGTGTGACTGTATGCTAAGGTGTCAGCTGACGTGGACGTGCCATGTCAGATTTTGGTCGGACAAAGTTCACCGCCGGTGAAAAAAAGGACAAAAAAGGAAAATTGGCATAAGTTACAGGACCAAGTTTGTTAATTCAATAATTACAGAACCATAAGTGAAAAATGACATATTTACAGGACGAAAATTGTAATTTTCCCTAACATTTTGTACTCAGGCATACTTTTCACATTATGCACATGTTGTGCATTAGGAAATCTAGAAAAAATACTGAATTTTAGGATGTTTGTACTTTATTTATATTAACAGTGTGCTTGAAATGGAGCATTTTGTACTGAACCATACTTCTCACATGTACATCAGGAAATTTGAAAAAAATAAATAAATAAATTTTAGGACATTTTTATTACATTTATGTTAACAATGTACTTGAATGGATCATTTTGTACTTAATTTGGTGTTAAAAGGATAAACGCTTGGGAGAAGTATATTGGAATTTGAGAGAATATGTACTTCATTTATTTGTATCATGTACTTCATATATAGCGTTTTGTACTACATTCAACTCATTGAACATTTTCACTATTTTATATTTTTATACACTATTCATTATGATAAAAACATCCAAAATACCATTAACAAGGTGTAATTTTAGTTTTGAGATGACATCTGTTTATTAAAATGGTTCGAAAGCAAACGTCTTGTCTATTTTAAAGGTTATGCAATGATTTGCAGTAGTGCTAAGTATACTGAATTTGAGAGGATATGTACTTTATTTATTTGTATTATGTACTCGATATGTAGCGTTTTGTACTACATTCAACTTATTAAACATTTTTCACTATTTCACATATTTATATGTTATTCATTATGATAAGAACATCCAAAACACTATTAACAAGGTGTAATTGTAGTTTTGAGGTAACACACGTATATTAAAATGGTTGGAAGGAAACGTTGTCTTACCAATTCGAAGTGTTATGTAATGATTCACAGTAGTGTTAAGTATACCGAATTTGAGAGGATATATACTTCATTTATTTGTATTATGTACTTGATATGCAACATTTTGTACTGCATTTGACTTGTTGAACATTTTTCACTATTTGACATATTTATACGTTATTCATTATGATAAAAACACCCAAACACCATTAACAGTGTGTAATCATAGTTTTGAGGTGACACATGTGTATTAAAATGGTTGCAAGACAATGTCTTGTCCATTCCAAGTGTTATGCAATGATTTGTAGAAATGTTAAGTATACCGAATTTGAGAGAATATGTACTTCATTTATTTGTAGCATGTACTTGATATGCAATGTTTAATATTCCATTCGACTTATTGAACATTTTTCACTTTTTATATGATTATACATTATTCATTAAGAGAAAAACATCCAAAACACCATAAATAAGGTGTAATCTCAGTTTTGAGATGCTACACATATATTAAAATGGTTGGAAGGCAACGTCTTGTCCATTCTAAGTGTTATGCAATGATTCGCAGTAGTGTTGAGTATCATTAATAGGAGCTAAATCCATGATAGTCTATCAAAGTTGTACAAATTACAAAAATATGACCACAAACATCACCCAATAAGTAAGATAACGTGTTATTTTGTAATAAAGAGGACAAATCTTGTCAATTCCATGCGTAATATAGCTTTTTTCTTTCAAAGGATAAATACTTTGAAGAAATACACTAAATTTGAGAAGATATGTGCTTTGTGTATCATGTACTCGATATGCAACTTTTTGTACTACACTCGAGTTATTGAATATTTTTCACTATTTCACATAATTATATGGTATTCATTAAGAGAAAAAACATCCAAAACACCATAAATAGGGTGTAATCTAAGTTTTGAGGTGATACACGTGTAACTAAATTTATTGGAAGGCAAATGTCTTGTCCATTCTAAATGTTAAGTCGTGATTTGCGATAGTGTTGAATATCATTAGTAAGAGTTAGATCCATGATAGTCTCTCAAAGTTGTATAAATTATGAAAATATGACCACAAACTTGACCTAATAAGTAAGATAACATGTTATTTTGTAATAAAGAGGACAAATCTTGTTAATTCCATGCGTAATGTAGCATTTTCCTTTCAAAGGATAAACACTTTAGAGAAGTATTCTAAATTTGAGAGAATATATACTTCATTTATTTGTATCATGTACTCGATATGTAGCGTTTTGTACTACATTCGACTTACTGAATATTTTTTACTATTTTTCATATTTATATGTTATTCATTAAGAGAAAAACACCATTAATAGGGTGCAATCATAGTTTTGAGGTGACACATGTGCATAGAAATGGTTCGAAGGCAAATTGTCCATTCTAAGTGTTTTGCAATAATTTGCAATAGTGTTAAGTATACTGAATTAGAAAAAAGCTATACTTCGTTCATTTATATCATGAACTCCATATGCAACATTTTGTATTGCATTCGACTTATTGAATATTTTTCATTATTTTCCATATTTATACATTATTCATTATAATAAAAACATCCAAAACACTATCAACAAGGTGCAATCTTAATTTTGAGGTGACACATGTGTATTAAAATGGTTGGAAGACAACGTCATGTCCATTCTAAGTGTTGTGTAATGATTCACAGTACTGTTAAGTATACTGAGTTTCAGAGAATATATACGTCATTTATATGTATCGGAAGCGTTTGATAGCCAATATAAAGGAAGATTATGGGAGTTAGTATGGCTTAATCATATGTTTGTTATAGGCTATTAAACAAGATGGGCTGGTCCGATAATTTGTCATGGCTTGCGCTGTTCATGATATTAGACTCGATTTAAATCTCTCTTTAGACCCAAGTATTATGATCCACAACTCTGGATTAATTTAATGTTCATTACATAATTACAAAATTATCCCTAAATAAAGCGCAATAACCCCATTTTGCCCACTCTCTTTTAACGTATTCCTTGCTTTAATTCTAAAACAAATCCATCCCTCTTTCAAACCAAAAGTGTGAAAAACCCTAGCACCTCGCAGGCAACCATCATAGCTTCATCTCTTTATCTCTTGGTGCCAACTCAGGTAATTTACTCCTTTTCTATTTTTCTTTTTCTATTTTTTTTTTTTGTTTTTTTCTTTTTGAATTCCTCTATCAATGCAATGGATTTCACTTCTACCATATCCTCTGAATTTCTTGGTTGAAAAATGATGGCCTTTTACAAGCATTATTTCTTGGTTGAAAATTAATTGCATTTGTTTTTAAAGATAGTTTCTGCAATAGGTGGAAAACTTTTTCAAGATATTATACTAAAATCTTAGATTTGTTGAGAGAATTTCTCTATTCTTAATTTTAGATTTGTTGAGAAAATTTTATGTATTTTTTTATAAACAAAAATTTCAGATTTGTTGAGAAAATTTCTCTACTCCTTAGTTCATGTATTTCTTTTTTTTTTTATATAAACAAGAAGTTCCTTTATAAGACCTAAAGTCTGTAAATAGAAATTTATACAGTGGGTGAGATTTGCACTTGATCATGCTTAATGTTGGGAACTGATGTTATATCAGGAAATGATATATGAGATATATATTTTTGCACATATTTATTTATTAATTGTAATTACTATTTATCAACAAAATTTGAAACTTAGATTTCTATAATTTTTCATCTAGCATCTACCTAACAGGAAAATGTTGCTGTTTGTGAAAAACCCAAATTGAACTTTCAACTTTAACTTCCACTTTCCTCGGCCCCTAGCTATTTTCTATTACTAACCAAATGTTCAATTGACTAAAAAATTAAAAAGAAAAAAAAACATGTTCTAGATATTATACGTATAGCTAGATCACCTAGTGTGTGTATGTATATACACTATACATATATATATAGTGCATAGTGGGAATTGATTGCATTATTTATCGGTCAATCATTTGTAGCGTGGATACCAAATTTGGGGAAAAATATATTGTATCCCCTTGTATTATGGCAAAAGGGAAGATTATCCCCTTGTATTTTTTTAATTGCAACATAACCCCCCTGTATTTTGGAATAATTAGGTCATAAGACCCTTATTGCTAGGTTATAGGGGATATTTTTGAATTACATAATTTGTTTAACGTTAATACAGGGGTATATCTTACAATTAGAAAAAAATAGGGGCTAAAATTTCCTTTTGCAATAATATAGGGGGGTAAAATGTATTTAACTCACCAAATTTGTGATGTGTTTTGCTATTTGTGAGCATGTTTGTGCAAAGTAGTTTCGTCTTAGTAATGGCTTCTTGATTTTGCAATTGGATTTTGATTAGTTTTACAAACGGATGTATATTTCTCAAACTATTTTGGGAATAGATATTCCAACCCAAGTGTTGCCACGGCTCCATCCAAAATATTAATTTGGCCAGCTTTCTTATGTAACTATAGTTATTAATACAAATGCATCTTTATAGGATTGCATCATATTGTACCACATGGATTGGAGAACTAAATGCCGTGTTTTGTTATGGCTTAAAGCATTTATGTTTTGGAATACTGTTTGTCTGTATATAATATACCTCATATATTTAGTACGGGTGGGTAGGATATCCCATAGATGATCTAGGGCTCCTAGAAGATGAAGCCTCATTTAAAAAATGCCTGATCAACTAAAGCGCTTGAGAGAAATTATTTCTATTGGTGATTAGGCATGTGTTAACAACCTTCGAATGGATATGCATGCATTCCTTAGACTTTCTTATTTGTTGGAAAACCTTTTTTTTTGGGGGGAGGGGGGTTCCGTTATGAGAGAGTTGCAACTATTCATTGATTCTTGCACATCACACCAAAGATACGATTATGAAGTACAATTTCAAATGATTGGGCCAAATGATAAGCAAATACTTTAATGAGACTCTAAAAGTTGTCATTAAGATTACTGCTTTGCTATTTGTTGAACCTCAGCTGGTGGGTGACGATTGCAATAATGATACTTGGAAGGATTTTAAGGTATGATAAATAATTCATTTGGATTCATGCCCATATACTATAACTTGACAAGCTAACTAATATTTTGTATGTTAATTTTTTCCAAATTGTAGGGTTGTCTTGGGGCGCTAGATGGGACATATATTGAAGTTCGAGTTCCATGATTTGAGCAAACACAATGTAGGTCTAGGAAAAGGGATATAGCGGTGAATGTACTTGGTGTCTACAATCGAGATATAAACTTTGTCTGTGTACTTGCTTGATGGGAGGGCTTTGCAGCTAATAGCAGAATTCTTCACAATGCTTTACATTAGCCTCACGGGCTTCGGGTGCCTACTGGTAATACTTTATATTACACAAATATAAGTTTGTGTTATTTATATATGGTATTTGATATTTGCTAATTTGTACCTAACTAAAGTGTATTCGTATTTTGCATTAGGGACCTACTACTTGCGTGATTGGGGCTACACCAATTGTGAGGGTTTTCTAAACCCTTATCGTGGCACACGATAACACCTGGAGGATTGGCGAAATGGACCCTCATTACCACAAAATGCAAAGGAGTTTTTCAACCTCATGCATGTTAAGGCTAGAAATAAATGTCATGGAGAAGGCGTTCGGGCTTTTGAAGGGTAGATGGGCTATATTTAGGTCACCTAGTTTTTATCCGATCAAGCAACAAAATTTGATCATCTTAGCATGTGCACTCTTGCACAACTTTATCCACACACAAATGATGTATGATCCCTTTGAAGATATGGATTTGGATACAGTTCAAAACTCGGATAATGGCGATGTTAACCTAATAGAAATGCTAGAAGCACAAATGCATGGAATTTTTGGAGGGATAAATTGGCTACAAATATCTTCAACTCATGGAAAGCCACATGACTGTCACTAGTTAACTTGTAATAGTTGTATTATGATTTCGTATTTTGTTCGAATCCTACTATAATTTGTATGACCTATTTTCCATGCAATGAGTTTATCCATTTTAATTTTCATAGACCATCATCTGCACCATGATCATGCATTTGTGATTCTTCTCATTGTGAAATAATGATTGAATCCGATTGATTTATTATTAATTTGTTTGAATGGTGATGATCTTTACTTGAAATTAGGGATATGGAACAATTAGGATGCAATTCATGCAGTATAAATAAGCCAGTCAAAGTGCATACCACTTCCAGGTGTTTCTGGTCATCCCAAAAAGGAGGAAGCGCTTGTCAATGCACTCAAATCACCTTAGGCAGAAGAATAGAAGTGTGATGGTTTGTTCAAAGGTGGGCACATGGTTCACTTGGACCAAATGTTGGTTGTGAAACATATTAAATCAAAATTACAAGTATGGAAAAGGATGTACGGCGGTTATTCTTCAATCAACTGGTGGGGCAGATGCTACTATGAATCTAAGCACAAACATGACCATTGGTGAGTCCGAAACCATTTGGGATGAGTACACTAAAGTAACTTTGCCAACTTTTTTAGTTTATATATTTATGATCGAATGTTATATACTCATGCTAACTTTACATAATCTCGCAGGTACACCTCGAAGCAAGTAGTCTGAGGCAGAAACCTCTACCTTGGTTTAGTAGCTGGATTGAAATTTTTGATAATGACCGGGCACAAGGTAGAGGTGCTATTAATGTCGGTGATGCTATTAATGAGTTACTATATATTGCGAAATCAAAGGAGGTTGACAAATCTAGAGAAAATGTATTTGAAAGGGCAGGGGATAATGCAACTAATGATGATTCAGTTGATGATGTGATTTTTGACACTCTGCCCACCATGATACCTGAAGTCAAATAATCAACTTTGACCAAGTGTAAGGGATATGACTCAGTGATTTTGGATCTTGAAAGCGTGATGGGGAAGTGATGGACAATACCTCAAAATCTCTCAGAGATCTTGCCACCATGCTTAAGTAGTGTCAATGCAATCAACAATCATAAATGACTCCGACTCATCAAATTGGAAAGCTATTTAGAAAGCACTTTTAGAGATTGTAGACCAAAATATAAATGATAAAATTATTGCTACTCATCGGCTAGTGCAAACAAAGCTGATTTGGATGCTTTTTTGGGGATGGACATAGAGGCTCGGAGTGGCTTTGTTCGACTGTTGTTGTTTGGTCACTTGAGTCAGTAACACCAGACAATTCTTATTGGTGTTAGTGAAACTTCCTTATCCTCTTTTGCTTGTAATTAATCATTATGCATATGATTAAACACATGTGTAAGTGGGTACATTGACCATAACAGTTCTACTATTTTTGCAAGCTAATCCTGACTGTAGCACTATCATTTTGAACTTATTTAACATTTAGACTTATGCTCCCTTGTTGTTTTATATTTAAAGTTGTGGTGAATGTGAATGAAAAAAGCTGCATTGTATGAATTGTACATAGCTACCTGGTTTATTATGCTTTCTTTGTTTGCTGGATTGAATTTTTTCTTTTAGCACACCCCTAGAAAAACTCTGTTCCATAGCTTTATTGTTGTGTTGTATGTCCAGTGCATGGAAAAACGCCTACCTATTTTTACTATGAGTTTGCACCTAGTATCATTAGGTGTTCTGAATTTAGTGATTATTTTAATTTCACCAATTTGTGCGAAGATTAGGCTTTGTCTTGTTATCTTTAACTATTTACACTTTTTATTTGGATTCATGCCACCTCTGTTCCAAATATAATTTATACAAGGGGATTGCATCATAGCGTATATGAATTTGATTGTGAATCACAATAAATCATATAAACACAACAATGTAATAGCATTAGAAAAAAATGATTACAATTTATCTAGCACGGAAATAAACAAGGACAATAATGAAATTCTATAGTAACTGCATCATATGGACCGATACAAATACAACGGAGCAACAAAGTGAGCTCAGAATGAAATGCATACTAGCCGACAAAACAGAGTACATGAACAACGAAAAAAGCCAATTAGAATATCCATTCAAAATAAACACACATACATAAAGCTTAATAAGAAGCCACTCCATGACAAACCCCAAAAAATTAATAGTGCTTCTTCGGATATTTCTTAGGGGTGACAGAAGATGCGTGGGAGCTTGCTTCTCTTGCACTTAGCCCCTCACTATATTGTCCAAGGAGATCATTCTTAAAATCATTCAACCATAAATTTTCGTATGCAGGAGCAGGCATGCATGAGGAAGGTTACAGTAACCTTCCT
The DNA here is from genome assembly GCA_014898755.1 of Handroanthus guayacan. Taxonomy (NCBI): domain Eukaryota; kingdom Viridiplantae; phylum Streptophyta; class Magnoliopsida; order Lamiales; family Bignoniaceae; genus Handroanthus; species Handroanthus guayacan. The sequence goes on along the minus strand of JACFYI010003026.1, from coordinate 130,732 downwards.
TTGGGGAACATTGTGAACTGAGTCTTGACTAGAAACGTGTTCAACGCTTACTATCCTCTTAATTTATTCCAAAAAGATGGTAACAAGTCAGGAGGCCAGAGGTCGTTTGGTGTTAGGGGCCCGAGTTAGAGGTAGATTACTTTGATCATCCGGAATCTGAATTATTTCTTGTTCGGCGAACACATCAACAAGAGTGGGGTCACCGAAAATTGAACACAGATGTTTCAAATGATGCTCACTGCAAAGCATGCATGCTTCAAGTAGATATTTTTGTGTATATCAAAACATGACATGCATTAATTAGATGTTCATAGAGATATAAAAGTTACATGGTACAAGTAACTAGGTAATATTACCATAGCAACATAGTCCCAGATAAATGGGTCAGCAACCACGACACTGGCTTCAGCACGTGTGATAGTGTCACAATAAACCCAAAAATGATTTGGTGTTTCTTCAATTGTGTTAATCACATGCTTGTATCTTTGACCATGAACCTAGTAACATGCTTCACACCAACCAAATCAATGGACGCTTGGATAAAAAGCATCTAAAAGTTTGATTGTAGTTGACGACAACCTTGCATATTTTGCCAAGCTAAAAATGAATTCCTCTTCGTTAGTTGCATCCCAATGTGCATCATAGGAAAACTCCTCTCGGCAATGAGGGTTTCTAGGTGACATCTGAGGGTGAATGGACGTAAAAATATCCAAAAAAAATGATTTTAGTGGACAATAGAAGATGATAAATAATGCTAATAACTTACAGTAGAAATGTAGAAAATGAATGCAAGGATGTCCAATTTATAGAGTTACTAATACCAAAAAGAAAACTTATTTGACCAGGTAGGTGCATGTCGGAATCATTACACTTTGAAAAAGATAAAGGAGTAAGGACTACATTTCTTCTATTGAGGAAGAATATTGACATGAGTTCATGCCACTTTTGCAGCGCTCCAAATTGGAGTTGATTGATTATACTTATCAGTAAGGATTGTAATGTATTTTCTCATTTTCTTTTTCATTTTTTCTCCTCAAGGGAATCAATATGAAGTTGATTTTTAGGTAGGTTAGTGGATAGATTTTGTCAAGTAATGAATTTATCTTTATATAGTTGCTGCAAATTTTTATTTATGCCAGTATAACTTATCAGATGAGATTCCTTATTTTAAAATAGTCTTCCATCTTTTATTTCGTATTTTGAATACATGTTACGTATATTAAATATTTTCTTATAAAAATATTTCGTAACAATTATAATACACGTGACATGTATTTAAATGCATGGAATAAGAGATGAAATACTATTTTGAAATAATAAATCTAATCCGATAACTTATTGGTTTATAGAGCAGAAGAAATAATTTCTCTATTCTCAAATGGGTTAAATGCAATCACCCTTGTATTTTTCTCTTTTGGCACTCATTCCCCAGAGCATTCAATTTTTGGCAGTGACACCCCTCCATCCAATTTTCATCCTTTTTCCGTCTAAAAATAGATGAATGACAAAATGCCCTTGATCAAATAAATATGCATATCATTTGAACTTTTTTTTTTCCTATTCTTCTACTAGACTATTTATATTTATGTAATTTACATATTAATATTTTATATCTTTTTACATATTTTATAATTATAATATATGAAATTAAAATGTAAAATATATTATTGATGAGAAAACAAAAGTTAGTAAAAGATAAGAATTTTCATCGAGAAAGTTATATTAATGAAAAAGACATAATACTTTTTCGAATTCAAATTAGATATTGATAATGTATTTTGATAGGCAATAAATATAATATAAATTTTAGAATATATAAAAAGATATAAAATATTAATAAATAAATTACATAAATATAAATAATGTGATAAAAAAATTCAAATGGTATGCATTTTTATTTGATCAAAGGGCATTTTTGATATTCACTTTTTTTAATAGAAAAAAAAGGATGAAAATTGGATGGAGGAAGTGTTGTAATGCCCCAGATTTCAGGGCTTTTCGCCTCGAGATCCGAAGTATTACTCGCGGACGAATAATCGTTCCAAAACCTTCAAAAACTTAATGCAGCAATATCATTCAAGCTAAATTCGTAAAATCCAATACACGGT
>JACFYI010003026.1:80419-125388 GCA_014898755.1 Handroanthus guayacan | reverse complement strand
ACATTTCAATAGGCCAAAACGGATTCAATCAATCGATCAATTTGGAAATTCGACATGTACTAGTGGAATTACGTTTTGAAACTTTGTATAACATTAAAATAATTGGATATGGACTCAAGATATCAAGAAATAGGGTTTAAAACTCAAGAGTACAAGTTTTGGGCCAAGACTGGGCGCTTGGGCGCACAGACGGGCGCCAAGCACCCAAAACGCAAAATTTGGGCCGAAGGTGGACGCTTGAGTGCCTTGAACAGTAATTTTTGTGCACTTGGGTGCCCATATGCGCACTTGAGCGCTGATTTTCGGGTTTGAAATCCGATTTTCGTCTCTTGATTTTTTTAGAATTTTTGATCTAAATATATATTTTGAGATTCTTAAATACGTAAAAATATTTATGAAATATCGTTTTGGGTTTTGGTATTAAAATTTTTTGAGAGATCGTTTCAACGTCAAAATGTACGATTTTGTCCATATCACCCGTTTTCAATCGTTCTTAGTTTGTTGCTCTTCTTAGTCCATGGTGTATCATTCAATATTCAATCCCAAGCGTCGGTACAAGAGTTTAGGATGAATTAATAAGCATGGAATTAACATATTCAAAAGTTGAGCATAGATTTTTGGCAAGAATAACAAGAAAACAATATCAATTCTTATGCTTAACATGCCAATGGCACCAAATACTCCAAATATGCTCGAATAATCAATGGAAAGCTGGAAACACATGCTCATGGAGAAGAGGAGATGCTATAAGTCTTACCTCTTATCGCTTAAATCCGAAATGGTTGAACCAAGCTTAGTCCCTCAAATACCTAGAATCACATATACACATAAATCAAGATCTATATCCATTCAATCATTATCCATCTTTAAACAAGTTCATAAGCTTATCTTACCAAGTATTGAATGAGAGTCACACTCCTAGAATTCCCTTAAGAGCAAATCGGTTCTTGAGAGAAAGAGATGCAAGAGAAGTGTATTAATGCAAGAGTGTTTGAAAGAAGAGATTTTCTGCAGAAATCTTTATCACTTGGAGAGCTTATTTATAGATGCAAATTGGGGTCAAAATGAGAGGATCAAAGAGTTTAAGCCCTCCAATACAAATTTCAATTCTTAGGGGAGGTAGGTAGGGTAGCTTGTGACTTGGTAGGATGGATGGATTGGATTCCAATCCATCAAAAATTGCTGCTGCAGCTGGCGGATCTGATATGCAGATTTCCTTTCCCTTTTTCTTTTATTTTTTTTTAATTTCAATGGTGTTTATTTAATCAACAAAAGAGGCTAGACAATGGACTTGTATTGGGCTTGTAAATTGGGTCCTTTAGGCTTGTTTTTGGGTTGAGATACTACGAGAAATTGAACGTGTTTGTTTGGAAATTTTTCGAATACACAAAACGTGTTTTGGATTTTAAAACGACGTTTGATTTTTGAAATCAAATAAATTTTCGATAAATCAATGATGCAAAATTTCATTTTAGGGAATTCTCGGGGTATCACAAGTGTCGTTGCCAAAAATTGAAAGGTTTGGGAGTGAGTGCCAAAAGAGAAAAATCCAAAGGATATGTGATTGCATTTAATCCCTTCTGAAATTGTTCTCAATAGTTAAACAGACCATTGCACTCAAAAAAACAAAAAATAAACATGAAATAGCTGTTAGGGATAATGAAGAATAGTATCAGAAGGGCATTATAGTAAATTATCAATATAATCCCATCTAACATCTCATATCAAACATAGAAGTGAAGATTATGGAATTTGCTAGTCATTTGTAATTATGCCATCAAACAAGAGATTGAATTCTTCCAAATACCTTAGTATCAGGCATGCCTTATATATAGAGATTATCTAAATTCCCAATTAAACAAGCCCATCATGTACACCATATGCAGCGCTTTGTACTGCGTTCGACTAATTGAATATTTTTCACTATTTTCCATATTTATAAGTTATTCATTAAGAGGAAAACATTCAAAACACCATTAACAAGGTGTAATCGTAGTTTTGATGTGACACATGTTTGTTAAAATGGTTAGATGGCAAACATCTTGTCCATTCTAAGTGTTGTGCAAGGATTTGCAGTACTTCATTTATACTGAATTTGAGAGAATATGTACTTCATCCATATGTAGTGTTTTATATAAAAGTTCAAATTAATTCCATCCAAAAAATAGCAAATTATTAACGAACTTCTCTGAACTTAGTATCTTTCAAAATAACAACACAATATCCACAAATGTTTTTGAAACTAACATATTCCAAAATAACAAAAAACAAAAAATATTAGCAAACTATAGAGCAACAATCTAACAATATCCTAATTCAATAGCCCAAAATACAACAGTTAATGTAGCAAGCCATGTTCATAAGTCAGAATAGTGCATGCCATATGTGCATGCACCGAATCCATAGAGCAACTTTCAGCATAAACCCATAACTGTTGTTTGTCCTTGACCCAACACTCTACCTAAAGGCAAACATACACACCACAATCCAAGTCACCATTTTGTTGTCGACTGGATCTTACTTCCACTTCTTTACTAAAATGATATCCCAATAAAACATGAAAGTATTGAGAATAAAAGTTTGCCTGCCAGAAATATCAATCATTTCAAGTCTTAATTTTATATTTTTTGAAGAATTGGGATAAAAGTTAACAAACTTACAATGACTCTAGTTACCTGTTTGTATGTGGGGCCCATCATTGAGTTCATATGGACAAACTTCCGATTTTGGGAGTCCAATACAAGGAGGAACCAGTGGTAATCATTATTGATAGGTATGATTAAATATTGACTCTTGTCTAGCACATCCAGGGTAACTTTTTCTAGCATTCTACGGATGCTTATGGAGAATTCATCCATAAAATCTAGGAAATCATTATCAATTACAGCTTTCATTTTTCGTTCATTCATCCTCATCAAAATCATGTAATAGATTACCAAAAGAATTTCATAGTTTGCCTATACTAATATAGACATACACCATATGTCATGGTTACATTCTGCCCTGACTTGTTGGCTACGTAGTATCGACATATAGCAATCCACTACATCACCTCTAAGTAGAGCTCTAAACAACAGGTCACATAACGCTTCACCACCCAAAATGTGGCCATCTCCATCCTAAATAGCTATTCTACAATGATACGATAATTTTGTATTTAGCAAAATAAAGTCATCATTTATTGAAAAAGGTGAAATGAGAAGAAAATGTAATTACTCAAAATTATCTCTGTTGATAAAAGTGTTGAGAGCCTCTCGCTCGTCATCAGGTATTTCATTAAGATCTTTATAATCCGTTCTTCCGTGATATGCCTAGAGATTTTTCTTAATAGTTGTGCTTTTCTTCTTATCCTTCTCATCCATAATAGCAATTGGGACAATGTGTCTCTGGTCGTAAATTATGACAGCCAGTGCAAAACAAAAAAGAAAAAAAGGTTTAATGTTCAGTACATAATGCAGCAGATTAAGTACATATCCTTGATAGTTAAGCTTAGAGTAATGAAGTACATTAGTTACATACTGTGCTCTTTGCATTTTGTTCTCGACCATGACCATGAAAGTGATCGCGACCACGACCTCTAATAACCAACTATTTAACTTTTTTAGATGGTGTGGTGCTTGGGAGGGGTGTCAAAGTCTAATCTCCTTTTCGGTACCCTGTCAGTTCTATTTTTGGCATCCATCACAATGGAAAAAGCTAACGTCAATGCAGCATTCACCATCTCATGAATGATGGGAGCAGTCACCAACTCATTGATGATAGGAGATACGAGGTCATGTAGATGTTTTGTTTGACCTCCTGTGTCAAATTATCTTCGCTATCATTGTCATCATCACTAGTATCATCCTTTCTTTTCACTCTTTTACCCTCCTCACTGGCTGTCTGTTTTTTCTCTTCGGCATCTAATCCATCAACATTCTCTCTTTTTTAATCTTCTTCACTTGATCCACTAGTCTTCTCTTATTCTTTCTTTTCATCAACAAACTCATCAGTTTTCTCTTTGTTCTTCTTTTCCTTTTCCTTCTCAGCAATATTTTCCACAACCTCCTCAATAGCCTTGTCATGTTTAGCTTTATCCTCACCTTTCTCATGTTCAGCTTTCTTATCACCCTTCTCCTTTTAGCTTGCCTTTGCATCCAATTCTGCAATCCCACATTTTCTATGAAGTGCCTCTAATTCTGTAGTCCTATATTTTAGTGTCTTGATTTCTTCATCGTTTGCTCTATGAATAGCTTCAATTACAGCATGATCAAAGGATGGCACTGTCGTGATAGGAGCAGCGGTTGGCCTTTTTATCGGAGCTGGCAAATCAAACTCTTCGGGAGTAGAGGTGAGGGACAACACTTGCTACACGAAGAACCAATCAATATTTGTTTGTAATTTCACACCAATATCAAACAATTACAAAGGAATGATAATGGTTTATTATCATATCTTTCGTTATCTCTTTCAATTTCTTCTTGGCAGCATTCACAGTATTGGGTAGCTTGCTTTTTCCCCACCAGTAAAATCGTGAAAATTCATACAAACTTCGAGGTGATCTCAATGATGGAATGCGTTTATAAATCCAATCATGTCATTTATAATTTGATTGTTATATTCAACCAAAGATAAATAGAAGTAAAATTATTATTAAAATGAATATCATCTATCATTAAACCAACTGTGCATCCATCGAAGTACTTTTTCTTAGTATCCTTTCCACTTTCATCCCCTAAGTGGTTTCTCATATTTTCAACAATAAAGCTGTATGCTGCTTTGTCCCATGCATGTAAACTAACTCTTGATAAATTATCCACATAAGGTAGGAGAAATCATGGCGTCCAATTGTTACTTGTTGGAAATAAAATATAATTGAAAAACTAGAAGCATATAAGCAAACAAGAATCATCTAAAGCCTCATTACTTTCTTTATGTACAAACTGCTCTAATTTTTTTGCAATTTCAACTTGGGTAACATTTCTCAATTTTTTGAAAAATAACTATGTAATAGTTGAAGAGTCCATCTTCAACTTTACATCCATAGACTATCCCACGTGTTACAATTCTAAAACCATTGAGATCTCCGACGCAAGAAATTGAACTTCCATGTCTTCCCCAAATATAAAAGAAAGGTTTCTAATATCAAACCTCTTTAGTACAACTTTAATCTAAATGAAGCTAGCATTTAGTTTTGCCATTTCGAGGTATACTTAGAATGGACTCTTCTTCAATGCCTCGATGTGTTTTAACCCCATTTTGGGTTTTAAATACTTCATAGTATATTGCAAATATTTTAGGGAGCAATGTGAATAAAGGTTTGGGACTCTAGATATTTCTACAATCAAATACAAAAAAAGTTTTAGTACATATTGCAATTTATAATTACACATACTCAAACTTTCAGTTTCTGTACTCAAGTTGCTAGTATCTACACTAAACATAGTTTATCCGATTTTACAAAGAAGCCAACATATTATTTAATTTAATAGACTAAAATTCCATCAAATCTTTAATCCAGCAATGCAAATACTGATAGACAATTCAAATTCCTTCAATTAATTGTGTAAATTGTTAATTTGAGTGCTAAAATAAAAAAAAAGCATAAAACCCGATCAATGAAGTACAAATTTAGAAATTATCTCTAAATTCCAATATAAGTGTAATCCAATAATCCAAATACTTATAGACTCTCAATTAAACAGACGCAAATTCCTTCAATCATGTAAATCGTATATTCAGGTTCTGAAATTGAAAGAAGTATAAAACCTAACCAATAAAATGCAAAACCTAACCAATGGAGCACAAACTCAGTCCTTTCAAGTATATTTTAAGGGTTCTTCAAAATTTTTCTCTACAATTTCCATATAAGTGTAAAATCGAGTTCATAATACCCAAAATTACTTACATAACAATTGAAATGAAATATGTATTTGCTCAAACAAGAGTTCAAACAAAGAAAATTTAAGAAAAAATACCTTCTATTAGTTTGGAAAAATGAATGGTCGAGAGCTAAGTTGTATGATCTGAGGGTTGCTTTTTCAACCTTTTTCCCACACAAAGGATCGTAGAGGTTTCTCAAGTTTGGGAGAATAAACGCAAACAGATAAGAGAAAGAAAAATGGAGAGAAACCATTTATCAGACGTAACGCACGAAATAGAGAGGAAGAAGAAGAGAATGAAATGGCTTCTTTTTCTCTTCAACCGCGTGTTTTTAGTTGGGGGAGAGATTGTTGTTATTTTAGCATCTTTTTAAGGGCATTAAGCTATTTGAACATCGAGTAGGGAATGAACTCTAAAAAAAGGAAAAAGTGAGGAGCAATCTCTTTAGAATTTTGTGTAGGGGTTAATCCCTAAAATTAAAATGGCTTTAGGAATTTATTCCCAATTTACACTTTCTAAAAAACATTAAAGAAAGGGGAAAAAAACAAAAAGGCAAGACACATAAATTTTAACGACTGAATGGCCTTCCCTCTGTATTCTTGCCTTCTCTCCCATTCCTATTCACTTTCTACTTCTCCTTGTTTTCCTCTCCATTTTTCCTACGTTTAGCCACCACCGTGATAGCAATCTTCGTTACTATCATCTCTTCCATAAGTCTCTCTTTTTTTATCCAATGTTTATTTCACCCCAATTTCTTCTCAAGACCTAGGGGTTTTTTTTTTTCAATTTTAATACTCTATTAATTTCCATTTATTTCTCATTTCAGAATTACAGAATCCAAAAATCAAAGAAGTTAATAGGTTTGCAAAGAATCCAAGAATCAAAGAGGTTAATAGAGAAAAGAAAAGAAGGATACAAAGTTTTTGTTTAAGGTAAGCAATTTTCTCTTTTTCATTTAATGCTTTTCTTAGGCCATTTTTCTTAGTTGTATGAATTACTAATTCAATTATTTTTCTACTGTATTTGACAACTGAAATTCATCTTACATATATATTCCCTAATTTTGTGTGCTATATTGAAGATTTAGAGATATTCCCCAAAATTTTGCAAACCCATCACAATCAGCATTGCATTCTGGCCATGTTCCTCCTCAAGTACATGTATGTACTCCTTGGATTTGTTAATATATGTATTATACAGGCATCATTATTATGTATTGATTAAATTTATGATTTTTATATGAATTCTACGTCACTTTGTTGTAAAGTCTGTGGATATAGGTTTAATTTTAAAGTAAATTTGGATAAGTAAGCGAACTTTGTGCTTTACTCTTAGTACATTGAGATATATATATATATATATCTTTTTTCTAGTGAGATATCTAATTAATTCTATATTTCCAATTACCCATTTTTCTAGTGAACATTGTCCCTTAAGCAAGCATGGATGCACGGGTTCTGGAACAACATTAATACATGCATGATTCATCATTTAAATTTCTAAATAGTAGTCATAAGGTTATGCCAAGTGTCTAATCAAATGGTCTCATACCCACATTTCATTATGTGTATAGGTTCAACTTTGACAAAACATGGTTTCACTCTTCTTGATCCTGATTGCCATCATTTGATTCTAAATTCCACTAGAATAAATATAGTCTAATTACAATATTATTTTTATCATCATTATTTTTCCACGGCCTATTTGCATGACAGATTCAAAATACCCTAGATCTACTTTTGCCATTCAAATCAATAAAAACTATAATTCTAGTTTGCCATTTTAGCTTGAAATGTTGTCTAAAGACAATTAAATGTCCTGCAAATACTTGACTCTAATGAAATATCTAGAACAATTGTTCTTCTTGGCCTAAAGAGTGAAACTGCGCCAATCATTTATTCTAGAACTTTGCTAATTCTTTTCACGTTATTTGTCAATTATTTATATACTCATTATTTTTTTTTGAAAATTTTACTTTTTTGGGGTTAAGATTGACTTACGTTGACAAGTGATAATAACGATCCTACATTTTCTTTGAACAATTGCTAAAGAATTGCAGCAAACATGTCTACTGACCGTAGTTGGATATATAATCATCTTGATAAAGATGGTTATCTTAGTAGTTCGTATGTGGATGGGGTTGAGGAGTTTCTGAACTTTGCCTTTGCAGCAACTAGATATGTTTATCGTGACCAAATAAAATGTCCTTGCTCAATATATGGTAATCGAAAATTCTTTGGCTGCGATAAGGTACATTATCACCAAGTAAAAAATGGATTTATCCGTGAATCCAATTTGTGGTATGCATATGGTGAATCTTTAAAAAAAAAAAGGCATGATGTTGATGATTTTTCAAAAGTGTCGAATGAAGAAGAATCTAGATATAGAACAATGGTGATGGATTCCATGGGCTCTGACTTTAATTGGAACACAGTGTCTCATGAACAATCGCCTAACCCATAGCCACAAAAGTTCTTTGACTTGTTGAAAGATATAGATTTGCCATTACGGGATGGTTGTAAAAGGCACACCAAATTATCAGCCATTTCCCAATTATTAAATCTCAAGTCAGAGTACAATATGCCGAGGCTTGCTACGATAAGTTTATGCACTAATTAAAAGCATGCAGCCGCAAAAAATTGCCTGACATCTTGTATAAGGCTAAAAAGCAATTGGGAAACCTTGGGCTTGGTTATGAGAAGATTGATGCTTGTGATAATAATTATATATATTATATTATAAAGAGTACAAATATCTCAAAGAATGCCATGTCTGTGGTCATCCTTGATATAAGATTGGAAAGCCAGAAGTTAGGAAAAAGGTACCTTACAAGAATTTTGCACCATTAATCGCTAGGCTTCAAAGGCTATATGCATCAAAATTTACTTGCGAGTACATGACTCGGCATGCTGAAAACCATTAGGAAGGTGGAAGTATAGCACACCCGACTTATGGGAGGCATGAAAGCATTTTGATCGAACACATTCATCATTTGCTTTAGATACACATAATGTACGTATAGGACTATGCACGGATGGCTTTAGTCCATTTGGCAATTCTAGTACACCATACTCTTGCTGGCCTGTAATTATTACCATACACAACTCTTTCCACGGTTGTGCACACAAAAGTCATTTATGTTTCTTAATATGGTAATTCCAGGCCCAAAAAGTGCAGGAAAAGAGCTTGATGTTTTCTTACATCTACTAATAGATGAGTAAAATTATTGTCGAGTATGGGGATTGAAACTTTCGATGTTTGTAGCAAGCAAAACTTTGAAATGAGAGCTGCACTTATGTGGGCAGTCAGTGATTTTCCTGCATACATGATGATGTCTGGGTGGAGCACCCATGGTTGTTTGGCTTGTCCTTACTGTATGGAAAACACAATTTTTTTTAATGTTGAATTTGGGAGAAATGTGTCTTGGTTTGATTGTCATCATTAGTTTTTGCCTTTTGATTATCCATATATAAAACAAGCATATAAGTTTCGCAAGGGAAGAATTGAAAAAGATCTTCAATCTCCTTACCTTGGAGGTGAAGAAATGTGTCAGAAGGTTGATACATTTCCTAATATTATATTTGACAAGCTATTTGGTAGCGCACAGGTAATTGAGGGCTTTGGTAAAAGACATAATTGGGTGAAAAAAAAAAAATTTTTTGGGAATTGTCTTATTGGCATACAAACATGATTCGACACAATTTATATATAATGCACATTGAGAAGAATATCTTTGATAATATTTTCAATACAATAAGAGATGTGAAAGAAAAAACCAAAGACAATGCCAAAGCTAGAAAAGACTTGAAAAAACATCGCAGTCATCCTGAGTTGAATTTATGTGAGGATGCAAAGCAAAAGTGTACAGGCCTAAGGTATTTCATACTCTGGGTAAAGTTCAAATAAAAAAAGTATGCTCTTGGGCTAAATCCTTAAAATTTCCTAATAGATATTCCTCAAATATAGCTCGTTGCATGAATGAGAATGAATGCAAGTTCTATAGGATAAAGAGCCATGATTGTCATGTGTTTATGCAAAGATTACTCCCGATTGCATTTTGAGTTTTACTTCCAAAACTAATTTGGGAAACATTAGTAGAGCTCAGCAAAGTTTTTAGAGACATATGCACAACTGTGTTGCATGTTGATCATATGCAACAACTTGGAAAGAATATTGTTGTGATTTTGTGCAAACTTGAGAAGATTTTTTTGCTAGGGTTTTTTAATTGTATGAAGCACTTGCCGATCCACCTCGCATATGAAGCGAAGTTTGGTGGACTTGTACAATATTGTTGAATGTATCCTTTTGAGAGATACTTTATCAACTACTAATATGAAACTAATGGTGATCTTAAATTATTCAAATATTTAGTTGAATACATTTTAGGTTTTTTTGCCATTTGAAGAAAAAGGTTGGAAATCAAGCACAAGTGGAGGCTTCTATTCTAGATGCACATATGATTGAGGAAGTTTCTGCATTTTGTTTGTCATAGTTTGAGCCACACTTGAGAACTAGACTAAACCAAGTTCCCCGAAATGACAATGGAAGAGTGGTGGATCGGTATGGGCATTTATCTATATATACACGTCCTGGGCAAGCACTTGGTTCTAGAGTGAAAATTAGATATTTAAGTGAGGATGAATTGAGAGTTGCCCACCGATATGTCCTAATAAATTGCGTAGAGATTGGTCCCTTTCTAAAGTGAGTAATTATTAATTCAATTTTTTTAGTTTATTTTCTAACATTTTTCAAATTAACATTCGTCCATCACATTACATTATAAGGAAATTTGATAAAGAAAAGAAATTAGAATTTCCGAGGATAAATGAGATAGAACTTGATATATTGCGAGATCGAAACTTCTCAGAATGCTACTTGCTCATGTAAGTAGTTTTATTCTACTATTTTATAAATTAATCAAACATGCTTCTACTCAATATTAGCATTCTTATTTTAATTTCTTACTTTTTAATAGGCTCAAGATAGAAATAAAAAAAAAAATTGATAACAACATAATAAAGTTAGCACATGGCCCAAGTTGCCGAGTTTCATGATACAAGGGATACTTTGTGAATGGATTCAAGTTTCACAACATGGCATATATATATATTCTAAAACAACTACAGACTATGGTGTCTGTGTGCTAGGAAACACCTACAGTAAGTACAAGTTTGATTACTATGGACTATTAGAAGAAATTTGGAGTTGAAATATTATGGTTTGGGAAGTGCCATAACTTCATTTAAGTGCCGTTGGTTTGACACTTAAAATAACAGTATTAAAGTCCATAGAGTAGGTCTTGTAGAGATTAACAGTAAATCATGCTTAAACACATTTGATCCTTTTATACTAGCATCTCAAGCTCATCAAGTATGTTACACTAGTTTCCGGGCATACGAGGAGCGAAGCGTGATTGGTGGGAAGCTTGCAAAGTAAAAGGTAGAGAAAATTTTAACATTTCTGTAGCTGAAGTAGAAGAGGATGATGTTCAACCAAATATTGATAATGCTTTTCAAGGAAAAACATCTACTAAGTGAATTGTTATTATTGGAGTAGATGATGATGAAATCAACATTGCTGTGGATAATGATGCTGAAGAATTAAATCAAGATAACATGGAAGAGCTTTATCATTATATGAACTTTAACCCTGAATTTGCAAAGAATAAGGAGCAAGAAGATGGAGCTGAAAATGTAGAAGAGTTTGAAGATACTGAATCAGAAGAAAGTGAACAGGATATGGATGACTATGATTCTAATAGTAGCGATAGTGATAGGAACCTTCATGATTGAGTGTTTGTAATATTTCAAGTTCATTTTCATGAATTGAGTCCTAAAAGATTTTGTAGAGTTATTTCCATTTATTGAATGTTGATTATTTGTTTGATACCTTTATATTTTTTATATCATAGAAGGTATGAATTAAAGGTATTTGAGGTTAAATTTGCTAATGTTTAATTCGTCGGTCAATTTTAGTTGTGCTTTTGGTCTAATTTCTATCTTCATAATTTTTTTTCCAAAACTTTAGGATCTCAAGTAAAGAAAAAGGCATTGCTACTAGAGGAACTTTATGAGGCCGAGGTCGTGGTCATTGGCCGGTCTGAGGACGCGGGCTAAGATCGCCATTTTCTCTAATTTCTGAGAATGATGATGTTGTTGATCATTGACACATAACGAGAATGATATTCGGGAACCTGAGCCTAATTTTTCTGTTGCATTAAGTGGACATAATAGCCCATTAGATCCTCAAGTGACACGATCTAATCGCAATTCACAGTATAAGATATCATGTAAACTATTCATGTTTATTATTATTTTACTAAACACAACTTTTGTAGGTTGTGGAAACAATGCCACAAGAAGGGATAAAAAGTAATCTAATAAATGGAGAACAATGTGAAGCTAGAACTTCATCACAAGCTCGGCGTAGAGGTGCAAATCTACGCACACAAATTCCAGTACATCCAGACCAACGTTAAAAAATATATGTACCAGGCAACATGTTATTGCACATTCTTTATTCCCTATTCTATATATTAAATTTATGTTGGCAAAAATTGGTAAAACAAAAGCAAGAATAGTGAGTCTTCAAGGCGTGAAAAGTACATTTTCCTTTAGGTTAATTCGCACCCATCAGTCTAAATTTTTGGATGCAGATAGGATATTAGCAAATTTCCTTTAAGATATAATGAAGAACATTTGATTTGTTTTTGCACTAACAAAATCAAGCCAAAGCATATAATGATAAAAGCAAAATAATAATTTCTTAATTTACTTTTTGTGCATAAAATTAAATAAGAGCAAATTTTTGTATATCTTTTAAAAAAGGCCCCTCTCTCTCTATATATATATATATTATATGTAACAATAAAAATTGTATCTTTGACAATCAACAAATGTGTTATGAGGCCCCGAATATAGAGCTTCCGCCCCTAGAACGGGTTACTACTACAATGATATCATTTCACAAATAAAGGATAACCACGATATTTTTTTATTAAGGAAGTGAAATATGGACTAAAAGTGGCAAAATGGGGTCAGAAAATATTTAAAAATATTCTGGATTGGGTGCATCTGCCCACAAAGTTGGACGCAGGCATGGATGGGCGACCCGAGGCTACTACCCCAGGTGCCTCCACGTCGCTAGTTGGGTGCGGTCGCACCCAAATTCTTTTTTCTTTTCTTAAATTGGTGTTGAAATCAGATTTTTATTAAACTGGTTTTTGAAGCAAAATCTTTCAAAATTTAAGTTGCAAATTTTAATTTATAAATTTTAGGGAAATAAAGTGCTTTAAGTCCGTAAATCAATTCTTCCACTTTTAGTGTAAATTTTTTTCATTTATCGAAGGTCCTATAATTTCAAGAGTTCACGTATGAACAAGGATAACAAATCTCAAGGTTGTCCAAAGAATCACCGATAATCATAAGGATATCGAGCCATTAAATCCAAAGGTACCACAAGAACTTAGACAAAGCTCAATATATTATTTTGCAAGGAATTTAAACAAGAACATGTTCATAGATGCGAGAAGGGAAGCCATAAATCTTATCTTTAGTCCTTTGATCTCAATCCACTGTGTTTCTAAATGCCTAAAATACTCCAAGCAAAAGCTCCTAGTATTCAATGCTAAGATTTCTTGGTTAACATATGGCAATTTTTATTCTAATAATTTTATCTCAAAGTTCCTAATAATTTTACGGTAAAATTTACCTCTATACTTACCTTAACTCGATGTTCTTTCTAACGGTAACTTCCAATCGACAATCCGATGGTCGGATCCTCGTCTATCTCCATCAAAAGTTGTCCCTTGTTACTATTCCCTACTCCTGACAACCATGGCAGTTTGCTTTCTAATGGCATTTTTGAATGCTTCTCTCCATATTTTTGAGCAATTTTTTATTCTAAAATTATCTACATTCAATAAGGTTTCTAACAGTATGTCACATTGGTATTTTTTATGAGATATAGGTGGGTTTCGAAGCTTTAGAAATTGAAGATAGTACGGGGGAAGGAAGTGTGTGTGTGTTTTGTTAAACACTAACTTTTAAGCTTCACTGGATTTTTTCATAATCTCAAATGTTTTACAACATCCAGAATCTTATTTAGTTACTTCATCCTTAACAATAATTTCTACACATTAATCAAGCTCCAAATCAAGGCAAAGGAATAATTAAAATTCCTAAGTGTTCCAAATCAATTCTCACCAAAAGAAATTCTTAGATATCAAATTCAAGAATGATAAACTTTATTCCAAATCATTTAGTCTCATGCTTATATCACAAATTTCTCAAGTTAACCACCTAATAAAACCAAAATCATTCACATATATGTGTTAGGCTATTTCTCATTAATCCTTAAATCATCCATATTTCTCATGTTATGAAGTTTCTAGCTTACCAAAGAGGCTCAAATGTCTCCCTTACTTTTTTCCCCTTTTTGCAAGTGATATTTAAGTTACAGGAGTTATGTATATTCCTTTCTTAAGTGAAATTATAGAGATATATATATATATATATATATGGAGAAGGCTTTAAGTTCAAGAGAGGTTGTGCATATATGTTTATGCGAGAGAGAGAGAGAGAGAGAGAATCGTGTGCAAGAACAAGTGTACAAGATAGTTATTTGCAAGAGTGGAAGTCATTTAGCATGACATCTTATTTAAGAGGAGAAGAGGGATTCATTTGCAATTTTAGTTTTGGAGAGGACTTGCCAAGAGAAGATCTTGTCTTCCAATCTATAAGCTTGTTGAAGAAGCTTTGAGTACATGTTTTGTTGGGCGAGTTGGTAGAAAAATCCCTAATTCAAGGGTGTTGGTGGATTTCTTCATGTATATATCTATATATTTATTATTATTATTTTTTTGAATCGTTAGGCTAAAGTTTAAATTAAATTGGGCCAAAATTTGAGCTTAAATGGCTCGTTTGTGCTAAAATTATGTGTAGGAAATTTTTTCGGATGCAAGAAAAATTTTTCGAATGTAGACATTTATTTTGGCTATAAGAAAATTTTTCGTGATTTTAAAAATGAATTGTCATTTGAGAAATAATAGATTAAAATCTTAATTAGGGAATTTCGGGGTGTTAGGAAGAATTTTTTATGTGGGAAAATATTTTGGTTATCAAGAAAATTTTCGTAACCGTAAAAATCATTTGCCGTTAGTAAAATAAAAGTTTTAAAATTCAATTAGGGAAATCTTTGGGGTGTCACAATCTCCTCTCTCCTTCCTAAGAGAATTTGGTCCCTAGATTAATATCTCTATTCGAATCGGTGGGGATATCAATCCCACATCATGTTCTCGTGCTTACGAGTAACCTCTTTTATTTTTTGATTTCCCCCAAAAGACCTACTGGGAGTATCCTACAATTCCTAAGTTATCGAGCCTGGTAATCCAGTATACTAACAGGATTTCTGAGTTCACTGGGTAATGGGGATATCTAATACAGGTCTAAAAACATCCTTCTATTGATGTGTGAACTTCATAGGTAGTTTTATTCTTTCCAGGGATTGAGCCCATTCGTTTTGATAAAGGAATATATAGTACCAATATCAAGCGACGTTTTGCATGTAAAATTTTTGGATTAGATCCTTACCTTCTTCCACTTGAATAAGGTCCATTCCTTCCTCACCGGCTAAGGCATTGGGTTGGTCTTTAACTTGGGGACGTCTAGTTGTGCCCTGCTGCTGCTGGTTTTGTATCCTGATATCACATTCCTACGGTTCCCCGGGGAGTCCTTTATTGTGTGTTGCGCACTTTTGCAAATCCAATATTTTCCATGCTTTTTTCAATATTGATCTTCAATGTGTGACATGCCTCCATAGAACCCGCATTTTCCTTTTCCTGCCTTAACTGGTACCTTACCTTTGCTATCCGGGTTTACTATATTTTCTATCTTAGGTTCCTTTCCATAGAAACTTTCCCTCCCTTTTCTTGATCAGATTTTCCTAACCACCTGTGCCTTTTCTTTTCATCAATTTCTCAGAGTTCTTTGAACTCTCCTTCCAACTCCATTGCACTTTTTACTACAGAATCATAATTAGGCAGATTGCTGATAGCCAGTGCCCACCTTAGCTCCGGCTTTAACCCTTCAGTGAATTTTTGTCCTTCACTTTTCATCTGTTAGGACATGTAAGGCATATTGGATCATCCGGTTATACTCCACCTCATACTCTATCACCGACAGAGGTCCCTAAATCAGATTCATGAACTCTTTCTCATACACATTCCTTACTATTTGGAGAAAATACTCCTTCATAAACTCCACTCGAATTGTCTCCCAAGTCCACATGACCCTTTTTCAACTTTGCCTTTACTCCACAACACGCCATTAGTTCTATGCAGCCTTATTGAAAAGAAAGGTAGCATATCTAACCTCTTGTTCTTTCGAGTATTTAAGTACTCGAAATTTTTTTTCAACTTTCCTAATTCACACTTCTACTTTCTTATCTTCAAGCTTATCCTTGAACCTGGATGGGTTAAAATTCAGAAACCTAGTTAATAATTTATCCTTTAAATTTTTCTCGTTATTAAGTCCTTAATTAGCCGGCCGTCGGCATTAGTTTATGAGTTTGTGCAATAGAATGAACGACTAATCTGTGGTAGGCCACTTCTCACTAAGGAATTTCCCTCATACGGGCTCTCTCGATTAAAGTATCCTCTACATTAATTGGGTTTTCTGGTGCCCTCAATTCCTCAAATAAAATTCGTTTTGGCCTACCGCGTTTTCTAGGAAGTTTGTTGTTTGAGGTACCTTCCCTTATTGCCATAATTATCTCAAAATATATAACCTCAAAGTTCAAGTTGGCAACACTTAAAATCCCATATTCATTAAGTTCAAAATGTTTTTTATTACATAGCAAAAAGCATGGTTACTAATCCTTCTCACAAAACGAGCAGAAAGAGATTGTTATATAACCACTACCATATCATGACTAGTTTCCATCATACTAATTACCACTAGGCTTTACAAAAGTTGGCATACTTGAGGTTACCGATATACACCACTTACAATTACTTATGTACATAAGTTCATAACACATACACATGTAGATATGTCAAACACTTCAACTTCTAGTCAATCTCAACTTAATTAAGATCATCCTCTGGATCCTCTGCCTCCTTGTTTTCATCTCTGGTATCTACTCCAACATTCTCGACATTACTAACAACATTCCCAACATTCTTAGTATTATCTAGTCTTATTTTGTCCCATCCTGCTAACTGTCCCTTGATCCAAGCCCACTCCTTATCGGTCACATGTACCCTCGGTGGTACATGGAAAATGATGCCTCCATAATTATGCCACCAACTTGTGGCCTATCTGTCGGGTGCACCCTTCCTTCGAACATGGTTAGCAATTTTGAAAGTCCAGGCTTATCAAATTGAGGTTCGAACTCACCTTTGCTATTAGAACTATACTCTGACTCTTCTGTTTTAGTCATTTTTCACTTTTCCAGGTCCATCCTACCCATGACGTTACCAATAATCTAGTAACAAATCTATCTAAAATCTAGGGTTACCTAAATCCTAGGCTTAACAATATACAAAAGCTTCGTTCCTTTATCCTTCTCTTCCTAAGGTTACTAAGGTCATTATTTAACCCAAAGCAATTCAACAACATATTTCCGCCTATATAGCCTTTCCAAAATCAAATGACTAAAGGATAAATATAGCAGTTCACAAATTGGTAGGCCTCCCAATTGTAATCTGATACGTTTTAGCATTATTCATTATACCAAATGATCATAACTTAAGTTAGTCTAATCCCATGACACAAGTCTAAAGAAGTTCTTATCCCAAAGACCTAATTCTGGCTAGCTCGAGTTCTTTCCTAAAGAGACCCTGAGCTTTGATACTACCTGTAATGCCTCGGATCTTAAAGCATCCACCCCTAGGTCCATGACGTTGCTCTACGGAAAGAGAACTAACTAAAATCATAGCAAAAGCATATGTCATATCCATTGCTTCAATATTTCTTAAAATTACAAGCCAATTTTTTTTCAAAATACAACTTAAGTTCCAAAAGTACATCATAGGGCCCAAAAGATACAACCATCTATTTCTACAATTCGTACAGGTTCTAACTATCTAAAGCACAATTACACTTATCAAATCCAAAATACTAACACATGGTCCCCAAAACCTCCAAGCAATTTCTGCAGTTAATTTCCTACATAGTAAATGATGAAATCATGAGTCCATTGACCCAACAAGACTTATGGCATGTGATGAAGAGTACAAGATTGATCAAGAGGCATAACAAGAACGAACCATGAATGTAATAACAAATATCGAATTGAAACATTCAAAACGGGCATTATGAACAAAGAACTTATAAATTTTATCACATTCATGTCAACAAATATATAAGGCTGAACTAATCATTTGGTAGATCTGTAACCCTTATAACTCAAACGTACATATAATCTTTATCCCTCTATTTTTGCCTCATCGAGTGGCCACCCAAGAAGCACTAAACATACTTAAGGCATAGTCGCCATAGCGCAGTCGATCACGAGCCTTAAAGTCGTCATTTGGAACTTACCTCTAGGGTCCCTTCGAACCACCCAACATATCGAAATTCTCAGGGGTTTCGACCGTCAATCCGATATCTCCCAATCAAATCCCACCCAAGAACTTCCAGGGCCAAACTTATCATGCATATTGGTCTAGAATGAACAAAACATAATCAAACATATAGCCACATCAGGTCACGAATTCATATAGTTGATAGCTTCAACAAACGATTCAGTTTGGGCCTCGAACTTAGAAAAAATCATTTCAAAGTTTTCAAACATTTCAGGGAAGTGAAATATAGACTAAAGGTGGCAAAATGGGGTTAGAAAATGTTTAAAAACATTCTGGATTGGGCACGTCCGGGCATGAATGGGTGACTCGAGGCTACTGCCTTGGCCGCCGTGCCCAACGAATTTTTCTTTTTTTCTTTTTTAAATTGGTATTGAAGTCAGATTTTTATTAAAATGGTTTTTGAAGCAAAATCTTTCAAAATTTAAATTGCAAATTGTAATTTATAAATTTTAGGAAAATAAAGTGTTTTAAGTCCATATATCAATTCTTCCACTTTTAGTCTAAAATTTTTCCATTGATCCGAGGTCCCATAATTTTAAGAGTTCATGTATGAACAAGGATAGCAAATCTCAAGGTTGTCCAAAGTTTCACTGATAATCATAAGGATATTGAGCTATTAAATCCAAAGGTACCACAATAACATAGACAAAGCTCAGTATATCATCTTGTAAGGAATTTAAACAAGAACATGTTTATAGAGGCAAGAAGGGAAGCTATAAATCTTATCTTTAGTCCTTTGATCTCAATCCATAATGTGTTTCTAAATTTTCAAAATACTCCAAGCAAAAGTTCATAGTATTCCAAGATTACTTGGTTAACATATGGCAATTTTTATTCTAATAATTCTATCTCAAAGTTCATAATAGTTTAACGGTAAAATTGACCTTTATACTTACTTTAACTCGATATTCTTTCTAATGGTGACTTCCGATTGATGATCCATTGGTCGGATCGTCATCTATATCTGCCCAAAATTGTCTCTTGCTACTATCCCCCGTTCCAATAGCCTTGGCAGTTTGCTTTCTAATGGCATTTTTGGATGCTTCCCTCTATATGTTTGAGCAATTCTTGATTCTAAACTTATCTACATTCAATAAGATTTCTAACGATATATCATATGGGTATAGTTCAGGGCACAATGAGTACCTGAGAACGAGGAAATGTATGTGTGTGTGTATATATCTGTGTGTGTGTGTGTGTTTGGTTAGACTCCAACTTTTAAGCCTCACTAGATTTTTTCATAATCTCAAATGTTTTCCAACATCAAGAACCTTATTTAATTACCTCATCTTTAACAATAATTTCCACACCTTAATCAAGCTCCAAATCAAGGCCAAGGAATAGCCAAAATTGCTAAGTGTTCCAAATCAATTCTCACCAAAAGAAATCCTTAGATATCATATTCAAGAATGATAAACTTTATTTCAAAGCATTTAATCTTATGCTTATGTCACAAATTTCTCAAGTTAACCTAGTAAAACCAAAATCATTCACATATATGTGTTAGGCTATTTCTCATTAATCCTTAAGTCATCCATATTTCTCATTAATCCTTAAATCATCCATATTTCTCATGTAATGAAGTTTCAAGCTTACCAAAGAGGCCCAAGTGAGCGTCGCCCAAGTGAGCGTCTCCCTTACTTTTTCTCCCTTTTTGCAAGTGATATTGATAGTTATAGGAGTTATGTATATTCTTTTCTTTAAGTTCAAGAGAGGTTGTACGTATATGTCTGTGCAAGAGAGAGAGAAAGAGAGAGAGAGAGAGAGAGTTGTGTGCGAGAACAAGTATACAAGATAGTTATTTGCAAAAGTGGAAGTCATTTAGCATGACATCCTATTTATAGAGGAAAAGAGGGATTCATTTGCAATTTTAGTTTTGGAGAGGACTTGCCAAGAGAAGATCTCGTCTTCCAATCCATAAGCTTGTTGAAGAAGCTTTAAGCACATGAGTTAGTGGAGGAGTTGGTAGAAAAAATTCCTAATTCAAGGGTGTTGGCCGATTTCTTCATGTATATATCCATATATTTATTATTATTATTATTATTATTATTTTGAATTGTTGGGCTAAAGTTTAAATTAAATAGGGCAACATTTAGGCTTAAATGGCTCGTTTGGGCAGAAATAATGTGTAGGAAACTTTTTCGGGTGCAAGAAAAATTTTTTGAATATAGAAAATTATTTGGGTTATAACATAATTTTTTGTGATTATAAAAACGAATTATCGTTTGGGAAATAATGGATTAAAATCTCAATTAGGGAATTTTCAAGGTGTTAGGGAAAATCTTTTGGATGTGGGAAAATATTTTAGTTATAAGGAAAATTTTCGTAATCGTGAAAACCATTCACCGTTAGCAAAATAAAAGTTTTAAAATTCAATTAGGGGAATCTTCGGGGTGCCACATATATCCTCTTGGCATAGACAAGTTGGAAGAAGATCAGTTCAGCTCCTCGTGTGGACTCTTCATCCATTGGAATTTGCTTTGGAAGCATTTGAGATTGAAGGATCCTATTGAAGATCCACTGGAGATTTCAAGAGTTCAAGTTTTTGAGTATGGAAACTTGTAGATCCATGGGTGTGGAATACTACAAGAGCACAAGAATTGTTTGTAAGCAATTGCCATCATCTTCATCAAAAGGAAGGCTTAAGGTATTTGGAGTTGCTTTTCTCTTTCTAGATCTAAAATAAAGCACGATGAAAATTCTTAGATGGCTAATTAAATGAAGTATTCTTATGTGTTTCCATATGAAGAAATGTTCTTGAATTCCGTTTTGTTTGCTTAAATTGATTGTCAGTAGTTGGAAGATGGATTAAATAATTAGGTGCATGAATAGATTAATTGGAATATGATAACTAATAAGACAATTACCATATCATATTAGAAGCTTTAAGCTTGCCTATAAATAATGAGCACCTTTGAGTTGTATAAGTATGAAGAAATACAGAAAAATAAAGTTTTAATATATAAATTATCTCCCCCATCTTCCCTTCATAATGAACATAAGAATATTTTAGCCATCTCAATCCAAATCCAACAACTTCCAAGCACCTTAGCCAACGTCAAGAGCTTACTTTGTGCATTAGTTTCTCATTCGCCAATTTTCAACAAATAATGTGATCATATCAATCATCGGAATAATGTATTCAAATGATTATACATATTACATATATATATATGTATGTAAGCATTTTTGGGAAATCACGAGTTAAGGAACAATGACCTTATATATTTATTAGTTGACCCTTCAATTGTCAAATTTTGAAGAATACAAAAAATATATCAAGATTATCTATATATCCAAAGACCAAATATTGAAATTCTTATTTGAATAATCCTCTCTTGCCTGAAGAAGAATGACCGTTGGACGAAAGTATGCTGAGCATAGCCATGAAAACAAATCCCTAAAGGAGAAGGCCAGTTGAAATATAGCCCATCTTAAGGAATTTGTTCGCTTTGTCATTGAAGAATTCACCAAATACCCTCTTCAACTCAAAGTTTACTCCAAAACCAACACCAACTCCGCTTGCCAATAAGAAGGCAATCACCTGCAAATATATTTTTGTCCAAAACGAACAAAATTTTATCAAATCTATGAAATAACTTTCACACCAAGGCTGCATAAGATACATGTGAACAAGAGAACACTCACATTCCATAACGTTATGCCATTTTTACCAAGGGATGGTTACATTAATACACTTTGAGTTTGGCCTAATTATATAAGAATACCCTGTGGTTAGATAAATTATGATAACATTCGTTATCATTAGATATTTACATGGATTTCGCTTGTAATATTTTGATTCATTGGTTACATCTTTTTCATGGTTTTGATTATAATTTGCGTGCAAAGGTTTATCATGATTTCTCAATCCACAAGGGTAATTTTGTAATTAGGCAAGCATCAAGGGGTTGAGGTAATTATACCCTCTATCAATGGTAGAGGCTATGCGTAGAAGTGTACATAATATCATCAACATACACATATTTAGGAAGAACAAGATGTAGAGGTAGCATAGCCGGAACTTGGAAAAATTATATTTTGAGTCCTGTAACTATACCATTTTTTGCTTTTAGTGTTGTATATATTAAATCAACAATTTTAGTCCTGTAAATAGTAACAATTTACAATTTATGCCCTTTTCTTGTAGAAGACTAAAACTACATAATTATTATAACTTATAGGACTAAAATTGTAAAATTTATTACTATATATAGGACCCAAATTGCTAAAAAAGGGCACAAATTTGCAAATTACTAATGCTTATTGAACTAAAAATTTTTAGCCAATATATAGGACTAAAAGTGAAAAATGGTATAATTACAGAACTAAAAATATAATTTTCCCGCTGGAACTGAAATGAGGATAAGAAGTTATAATTAAGAAGAGAATGAGAGGACCTTGTCTCCATAAAAGTCAAATTATTGGAGACACCCATTGTGTATCCACCTCTTCTATTGGACCACATTGTACATTGCAAATGGGATTTGAATTAGAGAGTACATAAATCCTACCGCACCAGCGGCAAATACATACCTACGCAACAAATGTATGTCTCAATCAGGATTATAGATTTCCTTCTAAAGGGTAAAAATGAACTAACATATACAGGTACATAGTAACTTAATGCATAACCGTAAGCTATAAGATCATGGAACATAGGCTTGGAACCATCATCGTCCTTGAAATTGTTGAGGTCCATAAGAGCAATTGAAGCATTGAAATTGTTGAGGCCCATAAGAACAATTGAAGCAGCCAGCGCTAGCAGAGTTAATATCCTAAGGACAAGTACTCTCCTTAACAATGCTGGGCTAGCCATTAATTGATTATTCTTCTTCTTGAATTGGATATGTTGATTGGGAGTGTCGTTTTTGGAAGGATAATCAGACATATTTATAGATAACTGAATTGTATATATATTGGAAATGTCAATGTTTTTCTACTGGGGCATCGCAGGCCAATGTTTTAAAAACCGGACTGGCGACAGAACAGGGGGTCTTACTGGTTACAGGTTCAACCGGTTTAATCACTGGTTTAACCAGTATAACGTCATAAATATATTTAATATAAAAATAATATATATTATATTATAAATAATATAAAAATTATGAAAAAATACAAAATAATTAGAAGCATTCTATCAAATACTACAAATATAAACATTAAACATCAAAATTATCATTTACATAAACAAAAAGTGTGTAAAAATCAAAATCTAACCTTCTAGGATTCTTAGTGTTCCCCCTTCACTTCACCCTTCTTTTTCTACTTTTTCCTTTCTCTTCTATAATAAGAAAAATGTAAAGATTAAAATTTAATTTGGATTAGGATTGTAGAATTAAGAGTTTTGGAATAATACAATTAGATTAATGGATTTGGAACTATAGGCAGAAGGTTTTCCTCTTTTTTGGTTTCCAATGGCATGCGTGAGTGAAAGGCTGAAAATGAAAAGTGAAAACTGTTGTATTGTTTTCCCGGTTCTTAGAATGAGGCTTAACAATTTAAAATAAAAAAATAAAAAAATCGATTCTTGACATAATCGATTTTCCTGGTTGAACCGGGTTCTTGGCCGATTCTTGTCAGTTAGCATCGATTTTTCATGCGATCTATTTTTAGTGGCTAACTGGCCCTGAGAGGTGGCCAGTTCTTGGTTGAACCGGTTGAACCAGCTGGTCCGGATCGGTTTTTAAAACACTATCGCAGGCAGGCCAATGGATACTCCATTGAACACAAAATATGTAATAACTTAAACCTTGGTTATTATTGGGATCCACAAACACTGCAATAAGGAATATTCCACCACCAAGACCCTTTAAATGACACCCATCTACCCCAATGAAAGGCCTACAACCAGATTTGAACCCCGTTCTTAATGCAGTAAAACAAACATACATTTTTTCAAATTTTCTCCCACTTGCACTACTACCTTGCTCACTGGTTGTGAAGATTATTGTTGAATGTGCATTAGTTCTCTTCAACTCATGTGCATAATCCCACAACTTAGAATATTGCTCACTAGGATCCCCTTTTATCAATTTTAATACTCTTTTTTTTTTTTTTTGCCCTATAAACCTGATGTTTTGATATGTTTAACCTTATTTCTTTAATCACATACTTTCTAAAACCTTTCACATTTCTGTTAGTGTCAATCCTAAATCTACCATCATATTTCTTGGATATCCACATAAAAGTGCAGTTCTTTACTTGAAATTTTGTCCCATACCTGTGTTTAGTGTAATACTCTTCTATTTGAAAATTACTTTGATTCCCCAATTTCAGAGCATATATCCTCCACTCATACCCCTCTTCACCACATTTAGCATACACCCTTCTATTATTATTCTTGGTTATTTTTATATGTCTTCTAGTTTTTATAGCAAAAGAATGAATGGTTTCTCTAAACTCTTTTTTGTGCTGAAGATCATGCCTATTTCGAATGTGGAATCAAGGACATCTGCACTCCTACAGACTGGATATTTCTCTGCTCTCTCCCCATTAGATTCTCTGTCACTGTCAAAATCATCTCCATTACTACTAACATCCTCAGAAGACTCATCCCCACTGACATTACCTCATCCCGAGCTCTATTACCCTTATCCCCAACTCCATTACCCCGTGTTCTACCCTCAATTGGACTAGCATCATCACCCTCATTCCCAACCTTATCACCTTTATCTCCCTTAGATTGATCAAACACACTATCATCACTTTCATATTCATTTTCATGAAAACTCTCATCACTAGTTTCCTCAAGGTTCTCAGGAATGGTTGAGCCTACTTGACCATCTGTAGTTTCTACGTGGGCATCCAGGTAAATATACAACTCTCTAGTAATCAAAAGTGACTCATTTATCATCTTTTGAATGTCAATTTGAAAAAGTATCAATCTCCACTTTTTTCCATCTAACTTCTATTATGTTTTCTGGCCATTATACCCCAAATTTCCAACCAATTCATTCAAAAAATCCATAGACAGAAAACTCAAATCAAAGTAATCAAAGGAACTAAGACTGCCACCATAATAAACAGCTTCAGGATAATGTACAAATTTACCAGCATGATGGATTTTTAAAGTCACAATAGGGTCCGCTTCACCTGGAAAGAGCAAGACAACAAAAAAAAAGAAAAGAAAAAAGAATGTCTTTCTACGGTCCACGTCCACATGCAAAGAAAGCAATAGTTCCAAAACAAATCCAAAACATAAAATTACATGTAAGAAGAATAAATGCAGACAGATCACACCAAATAGGGAAGCCCCCATGAAAATGGTCCCCTATGTGCAACAACAGAGAAGGAGCCCATACAAATAAAAAAAAATTCAAATTTCACATAATACAATACAACACATACATGTGGGGACATGTCACAATAATCAGTATCCACACAATATAAACCATATAAATCCCCCCAAAAAAATTGAAAAATCGAATTAACGTACCATAGTTAGTGTTTGGAACATCGCTTCGGTGGTCGGGTCATGGAGACATCTTCGCATCACCAATAAATCCACTAATATCACTAACGATTACACTGGAAATGAACACAATTTTACTGTATTATGTTGAGATTTTTGGAGAGAAAACAAATTAGGGTTTAGATTTTTTTAACGATTGTAAAATTTGAAGGAAATTGGAAGTTTTAACTGCTTTGACCAGACCATGTGCAAAGCGCGTGATTTTTCCCACCACAGTCTATTAACACACGTCCACGTGATCCACTTGCCCTTACTCTGTTAAAATTTAGATGGAAATGAGGCTTTGGGAATGATTTTGCTAAATAAACCTGGGACGAAATTAACAAATTTGAAAAGCATAGACAAAGAATGCAGCACCCCCAATCCCGTGGAACCAAAAACCCAATGTTTTCTATTTTTTGTTTGAAATTCTTGCGAGATATAGAATCACAAATCTTTCTCTCTCTCTCTATATATATATATATATATATCACAATTAAAAACTCAAATATTATCATTGAACCATACATACCATATAACTTGAACATTTCTTTATCTTATATAAGATTTTATGGCATGTGCATAGTTAGTTCACATTTATGAAGAAAAGAAATCATAGCACGAAATCCATTTATTCATTCAAAAACAAATCGCACAAACTCAATCAAGACTAAATCCCTTTTCAAAAACTAATCAAGAACTAAAGACCGTATCTCAAAATCAACAAATTTCCATGCATGAAAAATCTTCTTTAGAAATAGAAACTGTAACTAAACTAATCACACTCTCAATCATCGTCTGAAAAAAACGTATAAGGCAACAGGATTGTCCGGCACATTGCTGAAGAGTTCACTATCCAGAAGCTCAAGGGCAATTGGCCTCTTTGCAAGATTAGTAGCCAAACTGCTCCACACAAACGTTTCGAACGTATTTATCAACTTACCCTCAAGATGATCAAAATAAGCTAGAACTCGTTTCCAAGTAGTTGAATCTAGATCACCTCTCAACACAAAAAGCCTATGTTCTTTTCTTATCCTATTCACAATAGACCCGAAATGGCTCCTATCTCGAAATTGAGCTTCACCAAAAGCCAATTCTAAAGCAGCGACCCCAATCATCCAAATACAAGTTTTGGGATCATTTGACATGTTTTCTGAGCCATAGATTTCAGGGGTGAAAGCCCTTCTAGAGACAAACTTCATGGAAAGAAAATCAGGAGTAGAATCACCATTACCTGCACTGTGATCATATACAATGGCTACAAAAGACAACCTTATTTGAATGTTTTCAGATAATATTTGGCCTGCGGTGACTTCTTTACTCTCCAGAAGCTCAAGGGCAATTGGCCTCTTTGCAGGATTAGTAGTCAAACTTCTCCACACAAACTTTTCAAATGTATTTATCGACTTGCCCTCAAGATGATCAAAATAAGCTAGAACTCATTCCAAGTATTGGAATCTAGATCACCTCCCAACAGAAAAAGCCTACATTCACAATAGACCCGAAATGGCTCCTATCTCGAATTTGAGCTTCACCAAAAGCCAATTCAAAGGCAGCAACCCCAATTATCCAAATATCAGTTTTGGGATCATTTGACATGTTGTTTTCTGAGCCATAGATTTCAGGGGCGGAAGCCCTTGTAGAGACAAACTTCACGGGAAGAAAATCAGGAGTAGTATCATCATCATTTGTACCACGATCATATATAGTGGCTGCAAAAGATAGCCTTATTTGAATATTTTTAGATCCTGCATAAAATATTTGGCCTTTGGTGATTTCTTTACTCTCTAGAAGCTCAAGGGCAATTGGCCTCTTTGCAGGATTAGCAGCCAAACGTTTTCACACAAACTTTTCAAACGCATTTATCAACTTACCCTCAAGATAATCAAAATAAGCGCGAACTCGTTTTCAAGTACTTAAATCTAGATCACCTCTCAATAGAAAAAGCATATGTTCTTTTCTTATCCTATTCACAACAAACCCAAAATGGCTCCTATCTCGAATTTGAGCTTCACCAAAAGCCAATTCAAAGGCAGCAACCCCAATCATCAAAATATCAGTTTTGGAATCATTTGACTTGTTATTTTCTGGGCTATAGATTTCAAGGGCAGAAGCCCTTGTAGAGACAAACTTCATGGGAAGAAAATCAGGAGTAGGATCATCATCGTCTGTACCATGATCACATACAGTGGCTGCAAAAGATAGCCTTATTTGAATGTTTTTAGATCCTGCAAAAAATATTTGGCCTGTGATGACTTCTTTACTCTCCAGAAGCTCAAGGGCAATTGGCCTTTTTGCAGGATTAGAAGCCAAACTTCTCCACACAAACTTTTCAAACGTATTAATCGACTTACCCTCAAGATGATCAAAATAAGCAAGAACTCGCTTCCAAGTACTTCAATCTAGATCACCTCTCAACAGAAAAAGCCTACGTTATTTTCTTATCCTATTCACAATAGACCCAAAATGGCTCCTATCTCGAATTCGAGCTTCACCAAAAGCCAATTCCAAAGAAGCAACCCCAATCATCCAAATTTCGATTTTGGGATCATTTGACATGTTATTTTTTAAGCCATAGATTTTCACGGTAGAAGCCTTTGTAAAGACAAACTTTACGGGAAGAAAATTAGGAGTAGGATCATCATCATCTGTACCATGATCACATACAGTGGCTGCAAAAGACAACCTTATTTGGATGTTTTTAGATCCTGCATGAAATATTTGGGTTGTGGTGACTTCATTACTCTCTAGAAGCTCAAGGGCAATTGGCCTCTTCGCAGGATTAATAGCCAAACTTCTCCACACAAACTTTTCAAATGTATTTATCGACTTACCCTCAAGATGATAAAAATAAGCGAGAACTCGTTTCCAAGTACCTAAATCTCGATCACCTCTCAACAGAAAAAGCCTATGTTCTTTTCTTATCCTATTTACAATAGACCCGAAATGACTTCTATCTCGAATTTGAGCTTCACCAAAAGCCAATTCCAAAGCAGCAACCCCAATCATCCAAATATCAGTTTTGGGATCATTTGACATGCTGTTCTCTGAGCCATAAATTACAGGGGCAGAAGCCCTTGTAGAGACAAACTTCACGAGAAGAAAATCAGGAGTAGGATCATTATCATCTATACTATGATCATATACAATGGCTGCAAAAGACAACCTTATTTGAATGTTTTTATATCCTGCATAAAATATTTGGCCTGTGGTGACTTCTTCACTCTCCGGAAGCTCAGGGCAATTGGCCTCTTTGCAAGACTAGTTACCAAACTTATCGACACAAACGTTTCAAAGGTATTTATCGACTTGAACTTGTTTCCAAGTACTTGAATCTAGATCACCATTCAATAGAAAAAGCGTATGTTCTTTTCTTATCTTATTCACAACAGACCCAAAATGGCTCCTACCTCGAATTTGAGCTTCACCGAAAGCCAATGCTAAGACAGCAACCCCAATCATCCAAATATCAGTTTTGGGATCATTTGACATGTTGTTTTCTGAGCAATAGATTTCTGGGGGTAGAAGCCCTTGTAGAGACCAGCTTTGCGGGAAAAAAATTTGGAGTAGGATCATTATCATATGTACCATGATCATATACAGTGGTTGCAAAAGATAGCTTTATTTGAATGTTTTTAGATCCTGCAAAAAATATTTGGCCTGTGGTGACTTTTTTACTCTCCAGAAGCTCAAGGGCAATTGCCTTCTTTGCAGGATTAGCAGCCAAACTTCTCC
Source organism: Handroanthus guayacan (assembly GCA_014898755.1). Classification (NCBI taxonomy): domain Eukaryota; kingdom Viridiplantae; phylum Streptophyta; class Magnoliopsida; order Lamiales; family Bignoniaceae; genus Handroanthus; species Handroanthus guayacan. The sequence goes on along the minus strand of JACFYI010003026.1, from coordinate 95,752 downwards.
ACACAAACTTTTCAAATGTATTTATCGACTTACCCTCAAGATGATCAAAATAAGCGAGAACTCATTTCCAAGTACTTCAATCTAGATCACCTCTCAACAGAAAAAGTTTATGTTGTTTTCTTATCGTATTCACAAGAAACCTGAAATGGCTCCTATCTCGAATTGGAGCTTCCCCAAAAGCCAATTGCAAAGAAGCAAGCCCAATCATCCAAATATCAGTTTTAGGATCATTTGACATGTTTTTTGAGCCATAAATTTCAGGGGCAGAAGCCCTTGTAGAGACAAACTTCACGGGAAGAAAATCAGGAGTAGGATTATCATCATCTGTACCATGATCATATACAGTGGCTGCAAAAAATAGCCTTATTTGAATGTTTTTAGACCCTGCAAAAAATATTTGGCCTGTGGTGACTTCTTTACTCTCCAGAAGCTCAAGGGCAATTGGCCTCTTTGCAGGATTAGCAGCCAAACTACTCCATACAAACTTTTCAAACGTATTTATCGACCTACCCTCAAGATGATCAAAATAAGCCAGAACTCATTTCCAAGTACTTAAATCTAGATCACCTCTCAACAGAAAAAGCCTACGTTCTTTTCTTATCCTATTCACAATAGACCCGAAATGGCTCCTATCTCGAATTGGAGCTTCACCAAAAGCCAATTCCAAAGAAGCAACCCCAATCATCCAAATATCAGTTTTGGAATTATTTGACATGTTGTTTTCTGAGCCATAGATTTCAGGGGCAGAAGCCCTTATAGAGACAAACTTCACGGGAAGAAAATGAAGAGTAGGATCATCATCATCTATACCACGATCATATACAGTGGCTGCAAAAGACAACCTTATTTGAATGTTTTTAGATCCTGCATAAAATATTTGGCCTGTGGTGACTTCTTTACTCTCCAGAAGCTCATGGGTAATTGGCCTCTTTACAGGATTAGCAGCCAAACTTCTCCACACAAACTTTTCAAACGTATTTATAGACAAACCCTCAAAATGATCAAAATAAGTGAGAACTCGTTTCCAAGTACTTAAATCTAGATCATCTCTCAACAAAAAAAGCCTATATTCTTTTCTTATCCTATTCTCAACAGACCCGAAATGGCTCCTATCTCGAATTTGAGCTTTACCAAAAGCTAATTCCTAGGCAGCAACCCCAATCATCCGAATATTAGTTTTGGGATCATTTGACATGTTGTTTTCTGAGCCATAGATTTCAGGGCCAGAAGCCCTTGTAGAGACAAACTTCACGAGAAGAAAATTAGTAGTAGCATCATCATCATCATCAATACCACGATCATACACAGTGGCTGCAAAAGACAACCTTATTTGAATGTTTTTGGATCCTACATAAAATATTTGGCCTGTGGTGACTTCTTTAATCTCCAGAAGCTCAAGGGCAATTGGCCTCTTTGCAGGATTAGTAGCCAAACTTCTCCACATAAACGTTTCAAATGTATTTATCGACTTACCCTCAAGATGATCAAAATAAGCTAGAACTCGTTTCCAAGTACTTAAATCTAGATCACCTCTCAACAGAAAAAGCCTATGTTCTTTTCTTATCCTATTCACAACAGACTAGAAATGGCTCCTATCGCGAATTTGAGCTTCACCAAAAGCCAATTCCAAGGCAACAATCCCAATCAGCCAAATATCAGTTTTGGGATCTTTTAACATGTTGTTTTCTGAGCCATAGATTTCAGGGGCAGAAGCCCTTGTAGAGACAAACTTCACGAGAAGAAAATCAGTAGTAGGATCATCATCATCATCTGTACCATAATCATAGGGATGGCAATCCAACCCGCACCCGCGGGTACCCACCTTGCCCCGCCCCGCTATATATATATTTTAAATATATATATTATATATATTGTAATACATAATAGTTTACATATTATATATAATATAAAAAAAGCTAAATAATAATAGTATCAAGTGTTGTATCTTTTTATTTGTCATTTGTAATGTTGGATTTATGATTTTGTTTCTAGTACTTTATTTTTAATTGTATTGTGCGATTGTGTACACAATTTGTTATGATATTTTTCTTTTTTTTTATGTTTTTATATTGCTAAATTTATAAATGTTGTGTTATTGAGTGATTTTAAATTTGATTGATTTTTATGTATATTTTATCTTTAAAAAATATATTTTTTAAAATAATTTTACATGATTTTATAGTAATATTTTATTAATTATTAATTTTTTTAAAAAAAAATGCATGCGGGGCGAGGCAGGTACGGATTCTCCTTTTTTTAGGGCAGGGTGGGTGTGGGTTCTAGGGTTCAGAACCCGCGGGGGGAGGGGGGAGTTTGAAAACTTATTTTCCCTGCGGGGTGGGTGCGGGTCGGGGGAAAACCTGGCCCGCCTCACCCCATTGCCATCCCTAGTTGTAATGACCCGAAAAGGCCCAATATCACCAATTTTAAAGCACAGAAGGTGTAGGGAAGACACTCGTTTGGTAAACAGACAACATTATACTATATTATACATAGATTCGGATTTTAGTGAAATGATTAAAAGAAAAAAAATCTTTTCGTAGTTCAATTGATGAAATTTTTAATTTTGAATTTTGAATTTGTCGTTTTATTTTTATTCTTATTAAATTTAAATTTTATTTTATTTTTATTCTTTTTCCCTAAATTTAAAGTTCAAAATACATGGTAGGGTATCGAGTGCAAAAGAAATTAAATATAACTATATTTGATGCGGGAGGGAATCCTCCATTTCAAATTGTATTCATCTCTTATTTCATGCTTTTAAATACATGCCATGTGTATTGAATTTATTACTAAATATTTTTATAAGGAAATTTTCAATACAAGTGGTATGTATTTAAATGCATAAAATAGGAGTTGAAACACCATTTGGAACAAGGAATCCTGTCCCATTTGATGCTTGGTAACCAAGAAACAATTGTAGAAAGTAGATAATGTCATAACGAGCCCACTATATTAGAAAGGATGAAAAATAAATAATAGAGGTGGAAATTTTGTATGCCAGGTGTAATACCGCAGAATACTAGAACATCCGCCCCTAGATTCGAAGACGCTACTCATGAACAAAAACTAACTAAAAACTGTAAATAGAAAGTCCAAAACGCATTCATAATTTAATATCCCAACATCCCATAATTTACAAACTAATTTATTTTTTTTCCACAAAATTACATCATAGGATTCACTAAATATGAGCTAACCATACTTAAACTTTCATACAAGTTCAACTTATCTAACTACACCAACATGTAGAAAATGCTACATGAAGCTTGTTTCATCCACCAATAATTCCAAAGCTAATCACCAACATGGTAATTTTGGAATCATGAGTCCACAAACACAGCAAGTTTTATGACATAAAAGAGACGATCGATACGAAAAAGGAAGCAAGAATTTAACAAATGATCATAACAAGAATCAAACTATGAATGTGATATACAGCAAATTGAAATAATAAATGCAGACATACGAAACAAATGGCTTATATCATTATCACATTCAAGCCAATAATACATAAAAGGCTAAAATTAATATTTAATGGATTTGTCACCCTTGTAACTTTAACAAAAACATTCATATACCTTATCCCTCCAAATTTGCTTACTCGAGTGGCCACTCTAGTAGCACAAATGAACTTTTAAGCATGGCCGACCACCTGCCTCGGAATAGCCTTTTGGAATCCTAACTCAAGGATTCCTACAGGCTATTCCACGGACAGAAATTTTCAGGAGTTCAAATCGACGATCCGATATCGTCCAATCCGAATCCATCTAAAAACTTCTCAGGACCCAACAAACATGCAGATAGGTTCAAATGAATGAACATTATTATTTCAAATTAATATTGAATCAATCGAACATATTTGGAGATGAGATAGTCAATCGGTATCAAACGTCAAATTTGAAATTTATTCGATTTGGATCTTGATCAAGAAAATAATTGTTTTAAAGTTTTTAAATAACGAAAAGAGGTGAAACATGGATTTAGAATAGTAAAAGAGGTCAAAAATACAATTTTGGGGTCTGTCCTAGGCGCAGGGGTGAGCATCGGTCGGTTTGGTAAATTAACTGACTAAAATTTTCGATTAATTTATCGAAATTTTTGAAAAAGACTTAACCGTTTACCAAACCAAAATTCTCGGTTAACCGACCGAATTAACTGAGAATATTCAGTTCGGTTCGGTTAATTTACCGATTAACCAAAATTGAATTTTTATTTTTATTTTTATTTATTTTTTTGTTTTTTTAAAGAATACCAAATTGGAGTTATACCATCTATAACTTATATACAAGTATTTCAAATCCATATTTCATATTTATCCCATATTATACATAAAATCACACAATTCCTCAAAAAAAATACATAAAAATCACACTATAAAGTCTCTTTTTCAATAAAAACTTTGTTGAAAAAAACTTAATAAAAAAATTAGTTGAAAAAATTCAAAAAAAAAATTAGTTGAAAAAAAACTTAATTAAAAAATTAGTTGAAAAAATTTAATAAAAAAGTTAGTTGAAAAAAACTTAATAAAGAATTAGTTGAAAAAATATAATAAAAAATTAATTTTATCATTTTCGGTAAATTTGGTTAAAAATTGATTCTGGATAAAAAATTAACCAAACCGAAAAATTAACCGAAAATTTGACAAACATTAACTGTTTACCGAACCGAAATTTTATTGGATAAAACGGTTCGGTTAATTCGGTTCGGTTTGGTCGGTTAACTGATTTTTTTCGGTTAATGGATAATTTTTCTCACCCCTACCTAGGTGCATCCGTGCGCCAAAAAAAGCACAAGCGTGGACGTGGAGAAGTAGCCAGGCTACTGTCTCGGGTGCGTCTATGCACAGTTCATGCGCGGTCGTGCATGAACAGTTAATTTTTTTTTTGGGTAAAAAAATTTATTTTTCGAGTGATTCTTTTGGAATATTTTCTATAAAAATCCAAGTTTCAAATTTTAAAATTTTTAAATTTTATGAAATTTCGTCATAAGTTCGAAATCCAATTTTCTTGAAGTTTTGCTTAGGTTTTTTATTGTCCATGGTCCAAATCCATACACAAGCCAAATTAGATAAATCAAAGTTGTTCAAGGTCACAATAATGCAATCACAAGGAAGATCAGAGCTTATAAATTCAATAGATCACAAGAAAATCACAAATATAAGCTCATGCTATATATTGCACATATCAATATGATGGATCAACCAAGGAAGCTAGGAGCAACCATAAAACTTACTTTGGGTCCTAATTTCTCAAATGGTAGGGTTGATAGTTCCAAGGCTTGAAGTTAAACACCTAAGCCAAAGTCAAAATCAAGCACATTTGTTAGGCTATCATTTCATTAAGCTTAAATCTCGTATGTCATCAAGGTATTAAAGTTTCATCTAAGTACTTTAGATGTCAAACAAGTCTTCTTATATCCAATGGTTTCTCATACATGATTATTCAAGGTTAAATTTCTAGGGAATCAAGAAGGAGCTCATCAAGTTTCATTCTTGTTCAAGAACAACAATGTCAAGCAATGGTAATCAAGATAACAACATAGTAATGGCAAGAAGTTTAGGGGAAGTTATACGTATAACCCATACCTGCTTTAGCTCAAATCCAAAGACTAATATTCCAAGTTCTTAGTCTCCTTTGTTATCCCACCTATTAACACAAAAGAGATTATTTTAGTACTCCTTTTTCAACTTAAATTTCATAAACTCCAGCATACATTATTTCCAAGCTTACCAATGAGATCTCTATGGTGAGTTTACTCCCCTATTATCTCCTTTTGTAACTTTTTGTGCCTTTAAAGATTGTGGTTGAAAATGATATATAAGAAGGATATGTGTGTGTTTCTATATATACTTGTGTGTGTGAAGGAAGATGTGAAGATAATGAGGTAGAAGGGAGAGTAGGAAAGACTAGTTTTATTTTTTGTTTTTTTTTTCTTTTTTTTCTTTTTTCTTTTCCTCTTTTCTTCCTTTTACAACGAGATAGTAAGGTGTTCGTTTCACCCTCATCAATGTTATTTATAAGTGAAATTTGTAACTCAATACTTGGCTATCAATTTTTGGCATTAAAAAAAAATGAAGATATCCCCCATTTTTGGGGATAATCCGGCTGCCAAGATTTGAAATTCAAATCTTAAATTTTTTTTTTTCAAAAAGTTTAGAATTTGGGCTTGAAAATTGGCCCAAGGGTTTGGGCCAAAATTTATTGCCTATTGGGCCGAAATCAAGGTTTTGGACCAAGTTTAATTGCGATAAAATTTTTGGTTGGTGAATCAAAATATTTTTGTTGTTAGAAAATTTTCGAAAGGTTGTGAGAAGAATTGTTTGTAATTGATAAGACTTAGGTTTGAAAAACAGAGATTTGAAAATATTATTAGGACATTTTTCGGGTTGTTACATCAGGTGGGTTCATGTTAGATTGAAATTGGAGCACAATATAAATTTCATCTATCTTGACCTAACCCAATGACAATCTAATAGTACACCTGAACTGATTAGAATTAGGTCAAGTTGAAGCTAATTTGACGAAAATCGGGTCAACAACAAAAGCAACTAGGTTACCTTATTCAGAAACAAAAAATAAAAAATAAAAATTTCAAAATTTTTTCATTTAAATCTTTAATTCCTTTTAGTAATCTGAAAAATTGAGGTAAACTAAAAGTTACTTTATTTAAAAAAGAAAAAAAAAATGCCCTGACATGTTTTCAGACATTCAACGCCAATTGAAGTTGTCCAATGAAATTATATGTTCTTTAAATGAATCAAATTATAACACGCTCATCCCAGTGAAAGTATAAAGCTTGAAATTCGGCCGCCATCAAGTTATAAATTTCAAACATTTTAAATATAAAAAAAAATTAAGAAGAGAAATTGCAGAAATATAGACAGTTTCAAAATTTCAGTCAAATTGACAAGTAGTATTATTAAAATAAATTTTTGTAATTAAATTATTTCTAGCTAAAATATTTAAATTATTATTTGAGCACAATGTTGTTTATCGATTTAATTTAGAAGCTATGTAGACCTTAAAGTTAATATTTTTTTTTTAAAAAAAAAATTTACTTATTTTATATTGTTTTATACTTTTAAGTTCTTTTCTGCCCTTATTTTTATTAACATTCTTTATTTTATATGGTTCATGATAGAAATAATGCGAAAACATAAAATAATTATGGACTTATCATTCATATTATAAAACTACAACTTCTCGAAAACTCTAAGTTAATTTATATAAACCAAGTTCTTTAAATATGGAAAAAGAAACTAAATTTTAATTATTCGATTATGGGTTGATGCAGATTCTTATGGATGGATTCGAATTATCGAGTGACCCAAAATGAAATTCGATTTTTTCTGTCGAATTCGTACCGATTTGTCATGTTATATCCGAAATTACCACCTCTACTAAATTTTTATAAATTGTCAAACCATTTTTGTAATTTTATGTCGAAAGATCGATGTATTTAAATTGTCAAACCATTTTCAAATTATCTTTGTTCGAGGTTGGCATATTAGAATACCTCCAATTATATATCTTCTGACTGAAGAAATCAATTTTCACATAAAGTACTATTTGAAATAAAATAGAATTTTGGATTTCATCAATATATATGTTTTTATCCATGGTAATTATTATCTATCATCACTACTTTATTATTAACTATATTAACAATGATGAATTATAAAGTTATTAGAATTGATGCATTAATGATATGCTTCATTCTTGAAAATAAATAAATAAATAAATAAACATTGCTACAATTCATTCATGATGTACAGTATTTATTTTACCTCATGTGATTGCGAAAAAAATAATATTTACAAATATATTCAAGAGGATCTAATTCTTCTACAAAAGCTCTTGTAAATGATGAAATCAAGTTTCGAGAAAGTATGAGAGCTGCCTTCTTTTGACAAAGCTTCCTGAGGTAGATATTCCAGAAATGAATGAAAAAATTGCAGGTTTGCTTCTCAATCAACTTCGAAATATTTTGAATCTAAGGAAAAAACTGCAGTAGGAAATTCATAACCAAAATGCTACATAAGCATTTCTCAAATGCAGTGTAGGGGCCACAAAACATCGGGAGATGGTGGTGGTGGGGCCTAGCACAAGGATGATTCACTATTTTTTTTCCCCGATGATAACCAAATAGATTTAAAATAAGATTGCAGTAGCTCCTGAACTTTGAGCCTCCGCTCCTATTCAAGGTGCTACTAGGGAAGGAAAGACAGACAACTAAACCAAAATTCATCAACTTTGTTTAGATAAGATTCATACCCTTCGTTACATTACATTAGACGTAACATAGCACCTGTGTGAATCAAAAGTCTATAGATATTGTAAAACTCATACAATAACATCTATTACAAAAGATAATTATGTAACTATTGGATAAACTTAGAAAATAACTTCTTAATATATAATATAGCCGATTATCTATGCTTACCTGCAAAATCATAACTATAGAGATGTAAGTTTGAATGACTTAGTGAAAATTCATGGTTTGGCTGATAAGGGACGTGGTGGGGATAAGACTATGTAATATGTTGATGGCTCAATTGTGATGAACAATTCCAAATAGATTGATGTATATAATTAGATTGCCAATAAAATACGGAAAGAGTGCCAATAAATCATCACCAGTCTAACCAGATAATAAACAACAAAATGAAGCTACTAATAACAAATCAATCTAAACTGGTCAAAAGTTGCTGCATAGTATACTAGGTCAGAACAATTATTTGGTGGGGGCTCCACCCTTATTACCCCAATAATAAATAAATTGAACTTCTTATTCCTTTGGTTTTACCCTTGAGTGGTTGCTCAGAGAGAACATAACAATAAACAAATTAACACGGTCGATCGCTTGTCATGAATTTACTCAAGGAACACCTACACTCCAGATGCCTATGAGACCACATACAACAATACAAAAACCATATTGCAAACCAACAACCATTGGCCCAATAAGCCTTTCATATTCAGCTATCATAGTTTGTGCATTGAGCTAAGTCATCCAAAGTAACCAGAAGAGCATTGTTTCTGGTTTCCAACTCTCTGAGCTGAGTAGTCATCTTATTTAGAAGAGCTTGCAACACCTAGTCATCTTGCCAATGTCCCAGGGCCTACCAATATATATATTCGATAATCAAAACAAATCAAGTAGCGCCTAGACCAAATTGGATGACAAAAACTTATTGAGCGACATTTAGAATTATTAAAAAATTACAAAATCAACACGAAAAGATGTTAAATTATTCGGGCCCTGGGGTGCCGACTGTAATTTTTTTCTATAAAAAGAAAACCTGAAGTTAGGGTTTTTAATCTCAAATCATGAATTAACCAAAAAGTTATGGATTTTATCAAAAATAGGAAGTATGAATCGCAAGAATCACATATTTATAGTTATGAAGTCCATATGTCAACAATTCAATCAAGAAGCATGGAATCAATTACTATATTTGAATCATGGATCCAAGGAGTATGGAATTCAATCAAGCCAACATGATGTGGTCTAATAAAAACATAAATTCTCACCTTCTGAGTCCTTTTGAATGCTAGGGTTTTGAAGTTCCACTAATTCCGGTTGTTAAATCACCTAAGTCATACAATTTCCGTTTATAATCAAGTTTTCATCCATCATGAAAATATTCTAACTTTATCCCTAAATTCATTTCTAAAAAATTTCTACCATTCAAAATTTAAATTTTACTAATTTGATAGCTTTTAAGATTTAGAGCTAATAATCTACAAATTGTTTCTCTTTTCCGTCAATTGTTGTTCCAAAAATAGCAGAAAGAAAATTTTAAAAGTGAGATGGGATGGGGCTGGATTCTAGGGGAAGAAAGGTTGAAATTTTGTGTATTCGGCTAACTGTAAGGTAGGTGTAGCTGGCAAAATGTAAAATATATATTAGGCATCCTATACATATATTCATAGGTGTAAATTACTATCAAACAAAATCTAAAAGATATTATGAAGATTTTAGAAAGATTTAAATAGGATTCTAATAATTAATTTGCTAGATTTTTAGGAGATTTGGGGTGAGTTGTCCCCCCCCACTTTTGCAACAAGATAAAAATCATGTAACTTTTCACTAGGTCGTAAAAATATTAAAAATTTTACCCCTTTTTATATGGCCAAATAAAGATGTAATGGTAACTATCCAAATCTCGTATATGCATACACATCATATTCATATATTGTTAATTTTTTTTAAACTTTTGCAATTTCATCAATATTAAAATTTCTATGAATTATTCATCTTATCAATTTGAGGAATTCAAATCTTTCACACCTGTCACGCCTAGGCCCAGGGGCTTGGGATGCGAGATTTGTTTGAGAATCTATCATGTGCAACCTAAAATTAAGATATGAATAACTCGCTCAAAAGGGATATCCAATGGTTGCGTATAAATTCATTGGCCACTGTTTATATAATGGTAGTTACTTCATTATTCTCCCCTATAGGAGAAGGGATATTACAATCACCCCTCCTTCAGAACGCAACGCCCTCATCGCGATATAACAGAGTCTAGAATCACCCATTAGACGTTGAGACCCTAGAGGTGGCTCCTACACGCTCAAGAGGTAGCTCTCGCACATATAGCACTTTGCCCCACAGGCTCAAGAGGTGGCTCCCATACACGTAGCACTTTGCTCCGCATAGCACTTAACTCCTTTCTACCGGTGGTCAACTCTAATAACATTTGTCATGCCCCAGACCCAGGGGCCCAGGACGCAAGATTTGCCTGCGAATCTATCGTACGCAACCTAAAATTGAGTTGTGAACAACTCGCTCAAAAGAGATATCTACTAGTTGCACATAAATTCCTTAGCCACTACTTATGTAATGGTAGTTGTTTCATTATTTTTCCCTGTGGGAGAAGGGATATTATAATTGCTCCCAATTCCAAGTTGGAAATGGAAACAAATCACCGTGAATTTTGTGATAGGTCTACATGTGGTACTAGGTGATGTAATAATATCTGGATTGTGGTAGATAAGCTTAATACGTCAACACATTTTCTACCTATCAAAACCCAGCATAATATTGAGAAACTTGCCGAGATATATGTCAAGGAGATAATATGATTACATGAAATGCCTTAAAGTATTATTTTCGACATGGATCCAAAATTTACGGCAAGTCTATGGAGAAGCTTGCAAGAGCATCTGGGGATGGAATTGCTATTCAGCATTGCTGTTCATTCCCAGACAGATGGACAGTTAGAGAGGGTAATTCAAACACTGGAAGATATGCTGTGTGCATGTGTTTTAAATTTTCTTGGAAATTGGGATACGCATCTATCGCCGGTAGAGTTCGCTCATAATAACAGCTACCAAGCCTCAATTCATATGGTACCATATGAGGCATTATACGGAAGAAAGTGCAAATCACCCATTTATTGGGACATAGACGAGACAAATAGCACCTCAAACTTAGAGAAAGATGCACTACGACCGGAGATGATCCAAGAAGCTATAGATAAGGTTCAGATTATCAAGAAAAATATGAAAACAGCTTATGATCGCTAAAAAAATTATGCTGATAAGTGAAGAAAAGATTTAGAGTTCAGGATCGGAGATTGACTATTTTCAAAAATTACTCCGCAGAAGGGAATCTGGAGAATGGGCAAAAGCAGAAAGCTAAACCCTAGATATACGGGACCCTTCGAGATTGTGGAATGAATCTGTCCTGTAGCATACCGACTAGGCTTTCTGCCAAACCTAATTGGGATTCATAATGTATTCCATGTATCCCAGTTACGAAAATATCATCCTAGTCCCCCACACGTTATCGAACATCTTGATGTTCCCCTCCAGAGCGGCTAAACTTATGTAGAACAGCCTGTTCGTATCCTAGATTTCCAGATTCGTGAGCTTAGGAATTGTAGGATACCACAAGTTAAGGTGCCTTAGAGAAATCAGAAGATAGGAGAAGCTACTTGGGAACGTGAGGAGAAAATCTGGAGTAAGTATCCTCCCTTATTTGAATAAAGTATGAATCTGGGGACTTTATTCTTTTAAGAGAGGGGAAGAGGGAGTGTAACACCCCGAAATTCCCCTAACTAAAATCTTGAACCTCTAATTTTCGAATAATAGTTCATTTTCACTATTATGAAAATCGTTTTATTGTCCAAGTAAGTTTCTCGTATTCGAAAATTTTTCTTGCATTCGAGCTTCGTTTTATTGCTTCGTTTCGACCCAAATGAACTCTGAAAGCCCAATAAAACAAGGCCAATTTGGCCCAAACTCTAGCCTACCATTTTTACCCAAATTTCATCATTTCAAAAAAAAAAGGAAAATGAAAGCTGCAGCTGGCAGCTTTGATGAGGATAGATGGGATCTCCATCCCATTATATCAAATCCATCATTCCTTGGTTAAGCTTCTTTGAAAAGCTTGGCAAATTGCATTGAGAAGAGCCTAATCAATTCTTATCTTGCTAAGACACCCCTCATCCTCTTCTATATATAGGACTTCTCTTGCAAGACCAAAAGCTCTTCTTACATTTACAACACTCCTCACCCACAATACTTACACTTAACTCTCTTGCACTTCAACAAATTATCTTCAAAGGGGGAAGAAGTAGGCACCACTCACTTAAACCATTTGGTAAGCTTAGATTAAGAATGTGATTATGCTTGTTGTTAAGGTTATGATTGGAGCTTGATAAGTATTTGTAATCTCCCATTTTGGATGGCTGAATCAAACTCTTGTGGAACATCTAACCCATTGAGAAAGAGCTTAGGACCAATGTAAGACTTATGGACTCCTTGCTTCCTTCCTATGATTATGTTATCATCTTCGAGACTTGTATGATGCTTTATATATTGAGTTTAAGAAATCATGATCTTATTGATATTCTTGCTTGTTATGAGCTTATGATTGTTATTCTTGTTCGATTTCTTGTGATTATAAACTCAAAATCCTTAATATGGAATCCAATAACTTTTGTACATTCTTGATATCCTCATCTAAGACCTTGGAATGGAATCGAACCATGGACTTTGGACTATGATGGAACTTTTAAAACCAAAAATGAAAGAGATGGAATAATATTGTCTTAACAAATAGATTTTGAACTTGATCATCATTTTTTCATAAATCATAAAATAAACTTGGGATTCATGAAAATACCAATTTCACATGCAAAATGATTTCATAAAAAATATGGTTGTGGATTTAAAAAAAATAAAAAATAAAAAATAAAATTTTTCCCAAAAGTGAGCGCCCAAGCGCTCAACTTGGGCACTCAAGTGCTCGCTCTGATACTCAAAAGGGCTAAATTCTAGTAGCTGAGCGCTCAAGCACTCCGACACGTGGCAAACCCAAAGGTACGCCCAAGCGCCCATTCTAATGAGCAAAACTTGATTTTTTGACTTTGTTTTGAATAACTGAGTCCATATTTAACCTTTGTAAATGTGTTTAAGACTTTGAAATGAATCTTTTGTTTGATATGATTGGTCAATTGATTATGTTCCTGAAGTGGCTTCATGATTCAATATATGTTTCGCTATATTCAGCTTGTTTCAAGCTTGTATGAATGCAAGTTTGTTGGCCCTGGGGATTTTCGGGATATCGAATTGGGTAATATTGGATTGACAATCTGAGCTCTTGGAAATTCCTACATGTTGGATAGTCCGGATGAGTCTTGGAGGTAGGGTTCTGAAGGGTTAGTTTAAAGCACATAGGTCGGGGTGTGCTTTCATGTTTGTTTGATGCTCCTTGAGGGAGTTTGGAGGGATAAGAATTTTATATAATTATGCGTTGAAGTTATAAGGGGTGACATATCCATCAAACGTTTGAATCAGCTTTATAAGCTTGATGACTTGAATGTGATATATTATTCATGATATCAGTTCATTCTACTTGTTTTGTTTGTTTCAAAACGTTATAAGATCACATTCATATTTTGTTCTTGATATGTTCATCATTTGAATTCTTGTAGTTCTGTCCTATGCCATAAGTTTTACTAGGTCAGTGGACTTATGATTCCATTAATATCATGTAGGTTCTTAGCTCTGTGGATCTTATTGCTTGAGAAGCTTTTCATTAGCATGTTAGTTTCTCTTTTGCAATTGTATATAAGAATGTATTTTGATTCGATAGTTCATTAGACTTTTGGCCTGTAATGACTAAGTTAGTTTTGATGTATATTTTGAAAAAAAAAATTATTAGCTTGTATTTGGTATCTTGTTGGGAATTTAGTTTGGAATGCGAAATGTTATTTCCTGTTTTGGTTTTTAGAATATCATCCGTCCGTGAGTAGCACTCCGAATCTCAGGGCAGAACGCACGGGGATCTCGGGGCGCTAATTGTAATATCCTTTCTCCCATAGGGAAAAATAATGAAACAACTACCATTATATAAGTAGTGGCCAAGGAATTTATGTGCAATAATTGGATATTCCTTTTGAGCAAGTTATTCACAGCTCAATTTTAAGTTGGGCATGGTAAATTTTTAGGCAAATCTCGCGTCCCGGGCCCTTGGGCCTGGGGTGTGACAAATGATATCAGAGCCGACCACCAGTCGAAGGGAGCTAAGTGCTATGCGGGGTAAAGTACTATGCATATGGGAGCCACCTCTTGAGCCTGCGGGGCGAAGTGCTACATGCGTGGGAGCCACCTCTTGAGGCCGTAGAAGCCACTTTTAGAGCCCCAACGTCTGGTGGGGCAGTCCTAGGCTCTGTTATATCACAGTGAGGACATCGCGTTTTTAAAGGAGGGGTGATTGTGATATCCCACATTGGAATATTGATGAAATGATCCCTAGTATATAAGTTGTGCAAAAGAATTCATATATAACAATTGGATATCCCTTTTGAGCATGTTGTTCATAGCTCAATTTTAGGTTGCGCAAAGTAGATTCTTAAGCCAATCTCGCATCTTGGGCCTCCGGGCCTGGGGCATGACAACACCTGATTGCAATTTATCTTCAAATTAAAACATAAAAATTCAACAAATCCACATGCATGTATCATGAAATTCTCCTAAAATATTCTCAATATGCTAATAATCAATTAACATAATCAAAAGAATAATTAATCAAACAACGGAGTAAAACTTACCTCTTGCTCCAAATTTTTCACTGAGCACTTTCGATTGGAAATCAACCATAGCTTTAACAAGAAACTGATTTTGTAATGGCTTCTTTGGCTAAAGAGATCAAGTGTTGTGAAGTTTTTGGCAAGAATTGAGGGACTTATATAGAAAATTTTTGGGGGGCTTTTTTTTTTGTTTTTTTTACAGGTCAACTTTAATAGCCATTAATTTTATTAATTCTATTATTATTATTATTATTATTATTATTATTATTATTATTATTATTATT